>VRMD01002685.1:0-12604 GCA_009872375.1 Sminthurides bifidus | reverse complement strand
TTTTATTCCTTCCCCTTTATTAATATATGCTTTTTGGCTCGCACTCGCGCGCACGTGTGTGTGCCTCGAACACGATATTTAAATAGAGGCGCCGAATTAAAGTATACTTTTTGTTGCTTCTCAGGGTTATTTACACGGATTCGTTGAGGATGCTTTCTAATCAATCAAAAAAACTCAACGACTTTAAAGCCCATCGACCAAAATTGCACTGCCAGTGTTGTGAGGAGCGCAGCTAAAGATTATTTTCACGTACTTTGTCCCGGCTCTGAATACAGCAAAATGTCAAATTTTCAACTAATTATATATAAGATTGGTTTCACCAATTAACTTGTAAAAACGAAGTTTCTAGCATTACTTGTGGTAATACATATAATTAACCAAAGCCTCGTAGCTTGAGAGTATACGTAGTTAGTACTTGATTCGAAGCATGCACTTAAAGCAGTCTTGTCCTGTTATTCATAGCGAGGTGAGTAATTTCCTTGTCCATTAACACATATTTTACGATAACTTTACAAGAGGCCACATTTTGGTTACGACAAAAGAGTTTGCGACGGAAAAGGGTCAAGGTATATTACCTTGAACTACCTCAAAATGATTGGGTTCAAAGCTTTAAACGACTTCGAAAGTAGCGGTAGTGAGGGAGAAGAAGATGCTAACCGGAGTAAGCTTACCAGAGAAGCCCAGGTATGGAATTTTCACATGCTTTTACGAGATAATAAAGTAACTGAGCTAGAACTCTCATTCATGCATGGAGTTGATAATGTATGATTCATCAGGAGGAAGATGCAACAGAAATGTACAATACTGCTCTAAAATTGCTATGTGATTCACGACACCGTGAAGCCAGTGCGATTCTTGAAGAAATTTTAGACTCAACCTACTTAAATGTAAGTGAATATCCTTCCTGATCGGGAGTGAGTGATACGGAAATATTTTTGTTCTTTTTTAAAAGCTTTAATGGAATGGCTCTGCAGGATGATGAAGATCAAACTTCTCTGCGCGTTCAGTTGAAGCTGGGATGTTTAAAAAACCTTAGTCTTATTTATGCGGCTAACCGGGAATCTGAAGATTTGCAATCTGCCAAAAGGGTTTTGATGGATGCAGTTGTCTTAGATCCAGCCAATGTGTCCTTGTGGACACGGTTGGGAACAGTATGCAAGACACTTGGTGATTACGCTGAGTCTTACTTGGCATATCAGCGAGGCTTAGAATGCAGTCCTTCTCATTGGATTTGCATCGAGAATTTGATTACTCTTGCTTACGCTCTTGGAGACTACATATCATGTTTACACTACTGCGGTGAAGGCCTTGAACGGGACGTCGGTTTTGTCAGAGGGCATGTGTTTCGCGATGAAGTGCTCCGATGCATGCCTCATCTACGGGAAGCGTGCAAATCTATGTTTATGTCAAACGAAAATTTATCTGCCCGTATAAAATACGATGCGTCATGGGAGAAGACGTACTTAAGTGAAGCACTGAATTTGATCGAAACTCGTTGCCGAGCTGTAACCGCAACTCGTGAGGACCAGCGAAGGGTAGATGAATCTCATGAAGTGATATATGGAAGCCTTACCAAATTGACGCTGGCGGATCTTTGTAGAACTGTTTTCGAATTGCGTGATCGTGTGCTGAATTCAGAAGTACGATCGGTATTTTATTTGATGCATCGCTTATTTCATTTACTGTTTTGCCAAATCAAGTGGCTATTTCTAGCTTATTCCTTGCATTTGAACATGTCTCACTTAGAACCCATCTGTTCTTCGCCGAGTGGAGATTTTACTACCTCCAAATGTAGGCGAGCCTGCGTCGTTAAATGAAGATCCAAAACTACGTACTGCTGGTTCTAAGGCTGAAACTGATGAAGCTTCCAGTATGCAACGTCGTAATCGTAGTCAGAGTGATGAAAAGGATAATAATTCTAAGGAAGAGTGCAAGGAAAAGTCGGAAGCAGGTGTGTAATTCTAATGCGTATTGACAACATGTATTATTTAAATGAACAGTCAACTTAGTTTTGGTTTTTAGACAGCACCGCGTCCGATAAAATGACAGAAGATGAGTGCTCTCAGTCGCAATTATCTCAAGATACTGCGGAGTCTGAACCGAAGAAAAAAAGGGGAAAAGATGTTAAGTGGTGGCAGTATGAAGGGAAGCGTCGTTCTCAACGAGTCAGAGGGCACGTGCAACTTATTTCTCAGTCGTCTGTTAAAAGTGAACGAGGATTTGCCGAAACTTTAAAAGATTTGATACCTGCTTCCCTGTTGTAAGTTTATTCTAATCTCAGAGCTGCAACCATTTAAAGAAATTAAAGCATGAAGTACTTGTTATAATTAACCTGTAGGTGTAACGAAGATGGTGTGCTAGATGACGAAACTGCTCCGAAAACCCAGGGGAAGGATGTGGACAAATACTTTGGACACTCTGCCGAAGGTGAAGATGTTAAGCGATTCGTCGTGTTGCATGGTAGATCCAGATTAATTGATGCCATAAGCGAGTTGCCTGTGTATCTCAGTCGGCTTACTCATCACTGTAATTGGCCCATGGATTTGGTGACACTCTTTGTTGAATGTAGCGATCTATGCAGGTAGGAATTCGCAAAAAGCGTCAGAATAATCCCTTTCCACGGATTCTGCAGCTGTTAACAAGATTTAAAAGTGATCATTGTTTGTGTATGTAGGATTTACCGAAAAGAGCACCAGGACTTCTTTAGTAATGATTCAGTGCAAAATGAGAGACTGATGTCTGAAGCTTTCATTTGTCTTTGTCGGCTGGAATTTTTATTGGACAATTGTCCCACTGAGAACATCCACAGTATAAAGACTGACAGTACTTTCATTTCCGATCTTTCTTTCCTTGAGATCGGATTTTCTGGTAATTTAAAAAATGAGGTTGCATTCGCGGCAAGGTACCTCTGGTGGTTAGCTAAGTTTGAGTTGGCTACTGCAATGATGAAATCAAAGGAATTTAAAACTGCTACCCACTATTTAAAAACGTTAGAGACGCTTCTGTCTTCGAACAGTGGATTCCACATCAAAATTGCCACCAAATCTGACAATGTTATCAATTTGGAGGAAGTGCGCAAGAAAATTCGCTTCATTGGAAAGCTGAAGAACGTCAATCGCATCACAGAGCTTCATAAAACGAAAAATTATGACTCATTGATAGAAACACTTCAGTTATGCCTTACTTCGGAAGATTACAGCAATACGGATTTGAGTAACAGAATTTTTCTTGCCGACGCCTACTATCACCGCGGACGGCAATCAGAATGCATAGAGCAGTGCCTGAAAATCGTAAATCCGTCATTGCGAACTCGAAGTGATATCACCTTGTGTCAGTGTTTGGGTATTCTAGAAAAGATTTGCATATCGGATGGACGTCTGGATGAAGTTGGGATGAAAGAAAAACGCCTGATCACAAATTCCATGATAAGCATTTTAACATGGAATGAAAACAAAGGTGCTGTTGATGGATACATACAAACCTCACCCTGGTGCATCTTGCACAGTGTTCTGTTCGATCTTGAAGTTCGAGAACCTGCTCTGTATATGGATGAAGAGACTACACCTAACTCCGTCGTATTGCTCCAGTTTGCTCACGAATTCTTGAATCGTTCGAACAAGTGTACTTTGGAAGAAGGAAAGCTGTTAAAATATACCATCGATACGTTGTTGAAACCCAGAGATCCAAACGAACATGGAACATACGAAGAAACAAAACATTGCATTGAACAGGCAATATTTTGCCTTTGGGCTCACCCGAGCAAGCGCTCTAAGATTAAGTACCTAGCTGAACACAATTCGACAGCAATGCCTCTGCGGTGGTCACATTGTCAGCCTCTTTATGACTACTACAGACCTTCAGAAATATTCGAGTTCGATTCGTATGACACGATATCCAGTGACGTAGAAAGCTTGTTTCAGCGAATTTTGGTGGTGATGCCGAAGGAATTGCAACCTACGAGCAGCGATTTTGACGCAATTACCGGAATTTTAGAAGGAAAAGATCCAGATATGGGATTTGATGGTGTTAAGCAATTTCCAAAAGAATTCATTGACATTTATTACCTTCTGGGTGACTTTAACTTTAAGAAAAAAGAGTGGATAAGTGCCATCCATTACTACACTTATGACTTGACAATAGTACCTGCAAGATTTGACTCGTGGGTGGGTATCGCTTTGGCAAGAGGTGACGGGATAGGAAGACAGCTAAATGCTTGTGAAAACTATGACGACGAGGATGTGCTTAAGAGTGCCCAAACAGTTATGAATTGCTTCGAAAGAGCATTGGCTATTGACCCTCATAACTCTAAAGTGACCATAGAGTTTGGTTGTTTTGTGTTCGCTATGAACTCATTTTGTTCCCGTGTCCTCAAACAAAATTCTCAGCTCTCATCAGATCGGACGTCGAGCATTAAGCGACGCAAAGATGCATTTTTAGAAGCTGCAGCTAAATCTTTCGTTGCGTTTCCAAAATCATGTAATGCCGCTCGGTCTGAGCAAGAAGATTTTGAATCGCAGCTCGATGAGCTGTGGATTCACCATTATATGATTGGAAAAGTTTATGAAAAAGTGAATTCAGACGATCCTGAAAAGTTTTTAAATCAATACGAATTGGCTGCAAAAAGAATGCATGAGCAAGGAGCTACTTACCCAGGAAAAATAAACTATTATAACCCTCCTGAGCTCTCCGTGGAGGCCCTGGAAATTTACTACAGGTGATATTCTATTCAGCAGTTTCTTTTTTTCTCTTGTAGTTCGAGCCAACTACAAAATAATCTTTGCTGTTTTCAGAATACACGCTAGTATTTTGTCGTTCGTCCAAAAGAACGAACACTCCAGCCAGCTAGAAGATTTACTCAACAAGTTTTTAAGGAATGCTTCTATGAGTCCTTTTATTACTTTGAAGCAAACTAAAGCTAGTGGAGAGGACAGAAGAAAAAAGGCAGCAGAGGAAAATAAGAAGGTTTAAATAAAATTAAGCGACCCAAACACATTTTGAATTTTTAAAAATGTTATGACATGGCGATCCTGATAATTCTCTATTTTGTCCATGCAGCTTCAAAACGAAATCAAAGAGCTTCTCGGAGAACTTATAACTAAAGTGGAAGACGGTGAAGCCGAGAGTGATTCTAGTAGTACTAGCACGTCAGATGATGAAAATGATACTAGCACGGTTACATCTTCTCGAGCGTCCACAATACAATCAACATCTGACGAGGACTCGCAAATTCCGGAAAAAGAACCGGTGATGAATGCTCCAGCAATGAGATCATTCAGCGTGGCTGCATTTCTGAAGGAGGAGGAGATGAAAGACTTACAAGCTCAGAGTTTGCTGAAAGCTACAGATTCTAATATGTGCCCTAATGCAGTTCAAGTAGTAAAGAAGGGGGTCTGCAACGATTTGCCACAGACTGAATCTAAAGATGTGACTGTAGTGGAAGAAGACAATAAGTTTTTTCCTCACTTTAAAAAGGTTAAATATGGGCGAATAGTATCGAAATGTCTCGCCGCCATGGAAGAGTGTATCATCAGGTTTCCTCAGCATCACAAGTCATACTATAGGCTGGCTAGTACCTACGTCAAGATGGGACCACGTCCTAGATGTTACGAGATTAGTAGAGATTACCTTCTGGGAAATATAAATGGAGAGAAAAAGAAGATCAACGGATTGTTCTGCGACAGAAAGCCGGGAAATTTTTTTACTGTAAGTCCTGAAGTCATCAATTTACATCTTACAAGAAACTAATTGTTTCTTATTGATCTGTTATATTCTGTAGAATGTGTGGCGGAATCCCGTAGATGACATAGATCGGCCGGGCAGCTTCCCTTACCACATGGCTCAAACAGTTCAACTGCTGATTGAAATTTTAGATCATCTGAATGACCATCAATCGTTAGCAGAAATAGGCATTTCTTTAGCAAAAAAGCCAGAGCCTGACAAGCGATATCTCTTCAACTCAGACAGAGAGAAATTCTCCCAACTAGCTTTGAAGTTAGCAGGAAACGCTGCAAGGAGGTACGCTACCTCCGGAGTAGACATTCAGGAGGCTATCCTCGTGATATATGAAACTTATCAGAAAATAAATAAGGTTGCTCCGAAGGAAAACTTGATTGGTCCGGTCCTATTGGAATGTTACAAAGCATATCTGCAACAATTCGTAAGTTTGACATGTTACTACGTCATTATTCTTTTTGCGTGAGTTAATCAACTAAGTTATTTTGACAGGGTCATCCTATGGAAATGGACAGCTACCTTGTAGAACATGCACTTCGATTTTGTCAACAGCTGGTATACCAAAGTAAAGGGCTCGCCAAAGGAACTTTGGTACGGCTACAGATGTAGAATATTCGCACTAAAAAAATTAATGCATGAAGTGATACTCGAGAAATATATGGCTTCATAATGCTAATTGGTAATCACAGGGTTGTCGATCAAGTGAGCCCGGTTCCAAAGATGGCCCTAAAAAGATACGACCAACTTCATCCAGGAGAACGGCAGAAAAGGAGCCAGTATCCATGACAACTGCCGAATCTAAATTTTCGGAATCGTCTGCCATTAGTCTAGTAGACGAAACCTTTCAAAAAACTATTCCGAGAGGTTCAAAGACTGAAATAAACCGAGGTATGTAAACTTTGTTACACATTAATTCATTCACAATCAGAGAATGTAACTCAGGTGTATTAATATAACAGATACTCCTGTCCTGCCTCCTAAAGTTAATCTTGCTGTGGATGTAATGAAAGCAGCGTCTCTTTTGAAAGATGATGTCAAAATCTCCATTACTCAGAATCCAGTGCAGAAGAATTTGACTTACTGGACAGAAACACTGCAACTAATGTTGGACCCACAGGAATACAAGAAGGCAGATGCAAATTTGCAAAAGCGAAGATCCCTTGGTGATCCGGAGCACCAGCCACCAAAAAAGAAACCACTGAATACTGTTGCCGAAAAGAAGCGCATAGATACATCATCATACAGCACTCTGAAGCAGTCGCAAGTGTTACCTATGTCTTCTCTTGGATTGAGTAATGTTCCTATACCCAGTGCCGGCATGCGTTTTGACCTTTTCATGAACTGCTTGAAATCTAATAAGTCGTTGGAAAATCTAGGCATGCCGTTTAAAAACATACCACCGTTAGACAGCTTACTTCAATATCCAAAAGGAATTTTGCCAACCAGCGCAAGATCCACATCACAGGACTCTTCATTCTCCTCCGCTACTCCTACTAGTCATCCTAATATTCCAAGCACATCAAGTTCATGTAGCTCAGTCTTAGCAAACGCCAAAGACGTGTCGGTTACTGCTGGAAATCCGCAGAGGTCTCAGAACAACTTTTCTGTGCCGAAAAACTTGGATCAGAATCGTCACATCTCTACCTTTCAATCGTCCCGAATAACATCACCTTTCATTGCTCAGGCTACAGCCTTAACAAAGCCTGAGATTTCGGCTCCTCAATCGCGTTTTGCAAGGGATATGACCCCCCCACCCGCACATTTCCGGGCCAGAAATACGTCTGAAGTACATAGCGGCGATGAGCCTGAAATAATAGACTTGACGAGTCCCAATAGAAACTCAGATGCCAGCAAACAGCGCAGCCAGTTAACTCATTCTGGTATGTTAAGGTTTAGTAGTCCCAATTTAACCCGCAAATATGTTAGTGTATTTCAAGAACTAAATTTATTTTTTTCTTTCTTAGGAGAAACTACCGAAAGACAAAATACCGAATGCAATCTCGCCACCCGTCCCAGCCCTAACTACCCGATGCCCCCCAAGAAAAAACTTCACGCGAGAAGTAATGTTCACGATATGAGTAATTCATAGTCCTTCAAACTGTTGCTTTCCAGTGTATGTGATAACATTCGCTTGTTATTTGGCATTTACATAGAATTTTCAGTTCGGTGATTGAAATTTGAGAGATTCCAGAGTAGTCATTCTCATTTTATGCGTTTTTAGTTTCATATTTCGGATTACTTGGTGTAACGTACACGTAACCTCGCTTCCATCAACTTCGGTGTTTAAAGTTTTTCAGCTCAATAAATTGGAGGATTCTTGAAGCACGAATAGAAGAGTATTCTTCGTTATCTTCTTATATTGTGCAGGTACAGATGATTCACGCAGATTGATATAATTATTTTTTTCAAAACTAAAACTACGTAGTTTTCTGACATTCCTTGCATTATAATGCGCGAGCACAGATATTCAGGAAAGAAAAACCAAACTAATCAATCCTGTCACCTTTGCTGAACTCATACGGCCTATGCCGGACTCGAATGAATAGTCTATAGTATAGACTCTATACTCTTCCTTGAACTAAACTGGCCGAAACGCCGAAAGTGTTCCATGTGTTAAGATGTGCCATTGAGATTGGTATTGAAGTACACTATATAATACCGCTTTGTGGCAAATTCACGACACAAACACATGGCGCAATTTATTTCATAATGTGTGTCATATTGCGAGGTACGCAGACGTTGCACAATTTTTACCGTTAGTTAAGCTTATAGTCATAATGGACATGATTCCCTTCTTTTTAAATCCGTTGAATCCCTTGAGTAGATCTGTTTCTGTTTGCTTTTCGTCTCTAATGTATTGAGTTGAGTTCGTAAGGAAAAGAGAGAACATTGCAATATGTGCTAATGTGATTTATCATACCGGTTCAGTTCGGCAAATTTTTACGCAGGAAATCAAGTGACAGCATCATAGCGAGAAGAAAAATCCAGAATCCAGAATTTGTCTGCTGTTGCATATATATTAATGCGTGAGAGTTATTTTAAACTTGAAAATGGAAGCTGCACCCATGAGTACGACGAAAGATGTGTTGATGAAGTGTAGCAATGTTAATAATTGTATCGACAGTAAATATTCATCAACCCACCACATGAAGGAGTTTAAGGGTTATGGTTCAAGTTAAAGTCTGGTGTTGATGAACGTCATCCATCTAATAAGTGTTTTGAAGGTTTGAACTCTGTGTTCAACAAGTAAAAGGAGGCGTGATTCGAAGGTTTCCTTGTTCTCTAACAATAAAGAGTTCTTTAAACCAACCACATCAACAAAGATGTCATATTTGGTAAGTTGTAGTAGTATAGCTTTCTGAAATTGTTACCATCGTGACTCCGTCAGAAAATCCTGATACAAGTCTCCTGTCCAAGCCAATAATTAAACGCACGCCTTTCTGTTTTGAAGATGTTTGCGAAGATGACCCCGTCATTCTTCCCCTTGTCCTTGCCAATGTCGACATTACTGGGGCAGCATCCTTTGGATCAATTTCCTGGTGTTCGCACTCTACTTGCTTCTTCTGTAGATGGTCCATTTCGGTAAGAACAATTCAGCTATTATAGCAAGTTGATGAAGCTTTTGCGTCTAAGTTTTCGGATGTACGATGTTTCTCGATGTTTACTAGTTGTAAATACATTACCTTTTTGGTTTCGTAGTAAAGCTCTGAACTTCCTTTTTCGACTGGCATGGTCTTCAAGGATGCAGTTGCCCGTTATAATAACTGTATGCTTCATGGCGCTCGATATACGACTTCAGCTCGAAATTAATATATTCTGGGAAGTAAACCGTGTTAATCATCATCATCATCATCATCACCATCACATTCATGTTCAAAACGAAATTGACATCGACGTGGCTGAACTACCAGATAATTTTACTGATTCGGAGGACGATTCAGACACTGAAGATGATAATGACGTTGGAGGGGAGGGCAACGCTGGAGTCTAGCCGGAGTTTCAAAGGAAGAATCTTAGCTTTGTTGCATGACCTAGCCTGAAACAATCTGCGCGTAAGCGATTTCATGAATCAGATGCACCAAGATTGAATGAAGTTGCGAACTAAGATCAGCGGTGGTCAAGCCCATTTGTCTATTTTGGCTATCTTTAAGAGCTTCTTAAGGACGTGTTGTGTAAATTTGATCGAAAAATTTGTATTTTCTGAAGCGTGAATAGTATACGTTTTGATTCACGTGTGAATGAAAGGAAACACGATGAATTTTCTGAACCTGAAATGTCAAAACTTGTAAAATAGGCTATCAGAACACTGGTAGCATTTATTCTCAACCTTTTAATTGTGAGATGAGAGTTTGATTGCACAGTCCTGTGAATTACGCTGAGTACTAACCTCGTGCCTAGGCCCTACGTAGTTGAACCGGCGAAATTCTCGAGCAGAAGTCTTTCTTCATTATGAGAAAAATTTATAATGCTGAACAAGGTAAGAAGCTGTGACCAGAATTAAATTTCATAGATGACGAAGCACAGATTGTTGCGAAGTATCCTTCAGCTCAGTATTAGCCGGAATTGACCTAGTATACAGATCAAGGTGATAGTAAACAGTGCGTTTGTTCAACGAAACTCAGCATGTCGAGTAATTTATTTGACACGTAACACTGCATTAGTTAACGATAAGCGAAGGGCAATATTAAATGCCCCCAATACTTCTAGGTCAACGTAACAAAGGGCGTATTCTATTTTGAGCCTTAAATCCTTACATCACTACCAGTGACATTCATGGTTACACAATTTCTACATTCTGGACAAAATATGAGCAACTCTGGGTGTACACCGTTAAAAACTTTGGCATCTGGGAAAGTTATCGCTAAAGCACTAAATCAATTAGCGAAAACTTGTGACAAATGTGTTTGTGCTTGTAGTGCCGAGCTAGCTACTGTGGATTCTACATTAAAAGATAAATTAAAACTTTGTGGCTTTACCAGCCAAAGAAGCTCCTAAGTTATCGCTAAAGCACTAAATCAATAAGCGAAAACTTGTGACAAATGTGTTTGTGCTTGTAGTGCCGAGCTAGCTACTGTGGATTCTACATTAAAAGATAAATTAAAACTTTGTGGCTTTACCAGCCAAAGAAGCTCCCATAACCTGCACCACAAACATCCACTTCCGCCAGCTATATTCTTTGTGCTGCCTTAATATCTTGCGTAGGGGGCGAACCGGCCAAATCGAGGAAGTAAACTAATTCTTAATATCTTGTGTTGCAAAGAGAATCAAATAAAAAATTAATTTACTAGGATTTAAACACCATACCTTAACGTAAAAGCAGGAACACTTCAGGTCAAAAGAAACGTTAAACTTGCAGGTAAGACCCCTTCATGTCTTGATTACTTCTACCTTCTAAAGGTTACGTAAGTGTACAACAAGCTCCCAAGCACACTTACATTAATACCTATAAAGTTGTAAATTTGGAAAACGTAGTCTCCACCGATGAACATTCCAAGGTACGTTACGGAAACATTCTTAAGGCATCCGATGATTGTGGTTGTAAGTGCAGAATTGTACATGGTGCATTGAACCACACTTGCATTCAAGATGAATCCCATGAAGCAGCTTAACATGAAATTAACTAAAAAATATGGGCTGGTCCAATTGGTGAAATTTGATGCCTAAAAGAACAATTGCTTTGTACAGTCACAGTACAATCATGTTCACATAAACCCCCACCACCTGTTTGAAATCTACCTCACCTTATCAATATCCCCATTGTAGTATGCGATCAATGTAGCAGGTATCACCGTGTATATTGCATTGTAGAACATAAGTCCATACTTCCCATAGTCTTTTGCTTCTAACTTTTTCTTCATGAAAACTCCATTGGATGCAGTAAATACATTATTCATCATGACTAATGAGTACCCATTAATGGTGAAGGATAAATCATTCCTAGGATGAGAAAACAAATTAGTAAAAGCAAATGGCAAATACAATACAATGCATACAGCAAGACATACAGCAAGACAGCTCTATCCTTCAGCAAATAAACTTACGATGATGCCAGCAGTGCTCCTGCTATCATTGTGTAAACTGATATTTGCACAGCTAAGCCTGGCCTTACACTAAGCACGTAAAACTCCAGCAGCATTGTCATCAGTATACTGAACCTGGACAATACACAATAAAATATGGTTAAAGTTTAGATCATCGGCTTTAAGGGACTACTTGTAGTCAAACTTAATAATGAACCTGCGCAACGCCGTAAACATGGGTAGCGAAAGCTCTTTCGTCCCACCTAACCCCGTCACCACATTGCCTAAATATAATAAAGGCAAAGGGAAAATTTTTCGGAACGAATCTCGAGAAAAATTGGGAAAACTGACGAGTCCACATTTTTTTGATACAAAAAGTACAACTATAGTAGTTACAATTTGGCCGAGTGCAAGTATGTTTGAGGACGGAAACCTGAAATTTTATAATAGTGTTTTCTGTTCAAACTGCATAAAAGAATGGGTAGCAATAAGATGTATATTACAAGAAGCACTTACTTGCAACTAGTTAAAACGACTTTGTTGACCACAGTGATCAAGAAGGATGAAAATGCGTAGAACAAAGCGGAAACGATCTTCATAACATACAGTTTTCGGACACTCTCTGAATCTTCAGACGCTATTAAACTTTCTTCGTCGGCCGACTTCATCATCTTTGGATTTTTTAACAATATTATTCAAATTAGTTACATGGCTGTTCTATGTCGTTCATGTTCATCATACCAGAAGCTACAAAATCTCATGCTCAGTGCATTAAAAAGCCATTTTGCATAGAAATCGCAAATAAGTAATGAAAAAAGTTAAAAAAATGAAACGAACTTACTCTAACACAA
>VRMD01002684.1:0-12605 GCA_009872375.1 Sminthurides bifidus | reverse complement strand
ATGACTTATGCAGCCCCGCCTACTCAAATTGCGGATGGTCTGTGGTGTCGTATAAGCAGTCACTCACATCCTTAATTAGTCTCCTGCAACCATATTCATACCGATCTACTACGCAACACAATATAGATGCAAAAATTCATTCCCTACAACATTCTATAGCCCTACCGAAGCGAAAACTGTCGTACCCAATCCTAATTACAAAGGTCTGCTACGGAAACCACCTTCATTGATTTTCAAACACGTAGCCCTGGATTCTGGATTCTTCTCTAACGATGTCATTAGTATAATTAGAAGTAACTAATAAGTAGTATATTACAATTGCTGCAGCACAAGACACCACTTCATGAGCAAGAAAGCAGGTTTGTCGGAGAACACATATTACTCATTCCAATCAAATAAGCTATTCCCCTGAAAGTTTAAACTGGCTGTAAGCATGCAGTACAACCGCATCCAGAAGGCTAACATGACAGCAGACTGACACAAGAAAACACAAGGAGCTTAAACATGTACTTACCAGCAGCACTCGAACTTGAAGACACGGTCAAAAAAACTAATAGAAAAACGTAGCAACTACTAATAATCGGAAGATTCTTTCTCAAGTTGAGCATTAACGGATATTTTTGCCGTCGGCATTGCTGGCGATGACAGAGATCGTGATTCTCACACTTGGTGATTCCCATTTTGTAGTACGAAACTTATGTGGCTAAATTATTCCTTAAAACAGTCCAGGCTTTTGTCTTCCTGTATTCCACGTTGGCTCCCTCCTCAGCACATCGGATCCTAGAAAAAATCAATAGCCATAAATTATGCTCAATTCGTAAACGCATGTAATGAATCTTTATAGGAGCGCATCCACGTCCATGATTTCATTCTCAATCGTAAACCTCTCGCCTTAACTTAATTTTCAGACGCTAATGCAATATCATTCCTTATGAATGAAACTCCAGTTTCACCACCCCCTTACGGAATTTTTTTAGATCGAAATGGTTCAGCTGTTCCACGTATGCTCACCTAGATGTATCAGATCGAAGTTCACAAACTATGCTTCNTCCTTATGAATGAAACTCCAGTTTCACCACCCCCTTACGGAATTTTTTTAGATCGAAATGGTTCAGCTGTTCCACGTATGCTCACCTAGATGTATCAGATCGAAGTTCACAAACTATGCTTCTATTGTAAGCTTCTTTTTACCACCAACAAGAAAACAACTTACTTTATTGCTTCTCAGTTCTCTAGAGAAGCAACCAACCAATCTTACAACACCGGATCGTCTTCTCCTCACACATACGTAACAACAATTCAAATCAAGCAGGTCAATCTAGCTTTGTAAATAGTATCAAATTGAACCAAATCAATTTGATTTCATTTACTACCAAAAGCTTCATCTACCGCTACCCTACCCTTCTCTTATTTTATACAACAACTAAAACTAATATAAATCAGTCCTCAGTTTACCTTGTAACTAATAGACTCAGCCATTGCATACTCGCAAACTGGCATTAACTATGTCGATTCTCCTAAGTACCCACCACTGTTCCTCCTAACTTCAAGCTGAAGTAGTACCAAATCAATAAGACCTGAGGACAAGTAGCAGCTAAAACGGCAATGAAATCACCTACAAATCATTTGTATTTTTTGTGTATCCATGTCCACCCATCGGCACACCCTTTACGCCTCATCTAACTTTAGCTCATGCTACTTATTAGTTGACCTACGGATGACTACTTCCACGATTAGAAGATGATGTATCTGAAGAAAGTCTGATAATCACATGTCAAGTACAAGTATGTATTACGTTCAATGATACGGGTTAGGTGCCAGTCTATTAAAAACGCTTTCTGCTTTCAGTACTGTGAATTAACTGCCGCTGTCAGTGCGCATCGACAAACTTTTCCCGGCATAACTGCCCTGATTACGCAAATAAATAACCATTCGTATGACATTACGAGAATTCTTCAGCTCATTCTTCCGGAATGACCTGTTCTTTGACCTGATGGATGCTTTGAAAGTTGAAAACAGAAGTTACTACAGTACAAGTTTAAAAAATAATTACCTTCTTCACAGAGCTAAAACCGCACAAGCTGCGGTACTTCCAGCTTCAAGAAGTATTCATTGTACGTCCATTGCCTTTAAAATTAATTACAATCACAGGTCACACACAAACATGGTGGTTTCGAAGAAAAGGGGGACACACGCACTTTCAGTCAGGTCAGTTCCAATCCACTGCTTATCTCGTGTCACTGCGATTGATGACCTCCCTCTTGTAAAAATTGCTTATTAACTTGGTACGCTCTGTCACAAAAGTTAAAGTGCAATTAGAGAGGAGAGTTAAAATTCAGCACAATTTTCCACAGTATACAGAGAAAAAGGTCGCGGAGGGAATGCAACGGATTCCACAGCACGAAAACACCAGTGTGCCATGGAGAACAACTTCCTCCACCCAGCCAAACCCTAGTAAAAATATACCATACGTACACGAGTTGTACACTCCTAGTGCACGCACTCCTCTTCTTCCTTCCTTGCTGTGTACCTGTACGTGTAGCCCAGTGCTCTCCGAAGATCATTCCTCTACTACTACTACTACTTCCCTCAGCCGCCCGCCTGCACATGACATATAGGCTTTCACTCCCTATCCTTCAGCATCGGAGTGAGCGAGTACCATAACATGGTTCGGCATTAGGACATTCTCCCGTCCGCTCATGCCTCTTGCCCTATATAACCGACTAAAACCCGACAACGTTCAGTTTCCTTCGTGGAGAAACACCTCTCGCCCGCTCCGCTTTTGCTTTCTCTGTAACTTCAAGTCTATGGATCTCACGAGCTCTCGGAAGCCTCGCTACAACGGTAGCCACTGCGAGAGTTCATGCCTATTTAGTTTCTGCTTCTACCCGCAAAAAAGCTGGTTTAATCGTTCCGGCGGCGGATCCTCCCTCCTTTCGGCGAACGCCGTTATTTTCAGAATTCGCAAAAAGAAGACTGCGAGGAGGGAAGCAAAGCTCCCGACACGAGGACTTGTGCAAATTCTTCGGCAGTGGTCGACAGTTGCGAACGGGCTCAAGCCCAGCGCTAGCACAAAGTGGAGTAACCAGCAGCCAGCCACGAAGGAGAAAGTTGCCGTCCTCATCTTCTTTCCTTGGACCTTGATTCTCTTCTAGTGTGAGAAAAGCATCCATGCTCATGTCTGCTCTTCAATTTGCGAGACCGTATGATAGACTTTGCCAATTTCTCTTTCCAATCCTCAAACTGTCTTGCTCCCGTAGTTCACACAGTACCGAGTCAAGAGTAGTACGAACCATTCTATTTTACCGAATAACCACTCAAGGCTGCTTCCAAACCCGGGATCTGCCCCTGGCCACAGCAGCTACAGTAGTGCATATCTTCGCGGAACTAATCCAGACTGCTTCTTCACTTCTCCTCTTTTATGACCCAACATATTTATAGACGAGCCAAATTCTACTACCGCTACCCATACCCCCTAGCTACTTTGACTTAACACATGTGCTTTACTGCACACTTGGTCGCTATTTTCTAGTCCGCTCCTCCTATTGAGCTTCCTCAACTGTTTTAAAATGGGCTACCGCCATTCTTTTCTCTGAGTGCGCTAGCCATTCTTTTCTAGTATGGACATGGACAAGCGGGTCTGGGCACTTCGGCTCCTACATATGAGTCTGTATTGACTGGTTATACCTTTCCATCCGCTTTAGCATCGTGGCCAACTTTCCTTTCCTAACGCGAGAGTTGGAATGGGATCAAATGTGCAAGACTTGGAAAAACAATACTGTTCAGCCCGGCAGGCATGACGACTGTTATACCTTTCCATCCGCTTTAGCATCGTGGCCAACTTTCCTTTCCTGACGCGAGAGTTGGAATGGGATCAAATGTGCAAGACTTGGAAAAACAATACTGTTCAGCCCGGCAGGCATGACGACAAGCATCTTGATCACGGCTAGAAGCAGGAGCAGGTGCAGGCTAAGAAACTTGCTATAATCTTACCGTTATTCAACTTCAGTTTACAGCCTCGTTAATAACGAGCGATTAAACGTTCTTCAATAGTCCAACCCGTTTGTGGGATATGTACATTACTGTCATGATTTTTTTACTGCCAACTCCTGCTCCTATTTTCATGGATTAGATGATGCTCACTGACGTGAATACCGATCTGTTTTCCAACCATTCCTTCTTAGAGAAGCTCAGTAGCCCGTCCAGAATTCCGGACTGGTGTATGCGTCACACTCCACCCTGCATGCAACGGGGTAATTCAGTGCATCAAAAAGCACTACAAGTGCTGTTTCCAGCAACCATTCAAGCACACCACCAAGTGATAAATAGTCCATAATGAAATATGCTGGTGCTAACCTGTAATCCTAAAGTGATGTACTGCTAATAAGTTGAGATGAGATGCACGGAAATACGCCAGTCTCAAGGTCCAACTGTCATGGTCCAACGTAGCCTATACGGATTGTCAAATTATTCAAATTAAGGGTTTTCGTCGGATAATCTAAACCGGATTTGCTCGGCCAAGAAGCAGTCACCACATTAAGCATAAGTGAGCATATGGAACTCCTATGGTTTCCGTGGCTGACTAACTACCAAGTTAAGTCATTTGACAGGAGACATGTTTCTGGCATAGAGCGTAAAATGTCAGTCCTGGCTTCCTTGAACGGAACAAAAATGACGTAACCTCAAGTCTGAGATTATGCCACGACGAAAAGCCGTAAGATATGAAGCATAGACTTGCTAATACCAAGAAACTTGGCATGGCAACATATCGATTGTCTGGAGACAAACTACAAGACAAACTGTAACATGTTCCCTCCATCCATGTATCAAAGCTCAAACCTTGTTGACGACGAAATTTTCTGTCATCTGCCAATGTTAGAAGTGGCTAAAAGATTTCAATAGACCGAAAAACTTGGCTTTGCAATTCATAGTGAATCCGAATCCTAGTTCACACTCCTCAAACTAAAAATGCTTGTAATGGTTCTATATGCAGAATATTCTATATGAAGAGAATGCAGTCGACTTATGTAAATAGTGGTGAAGCTTATCCTTCCGCTTCCACCAGCACAATTTGAGTTTCGAGTTGGTAAAACCTTTTAGGCATCCGCTTTGGACTTCAAGCCTTATTGTTCCTCTTAACGGCCGTATAAGCCTGATGATCCGATGTCGATATCGATGTCGAAGAACATTCGAACAGTCGATCCATTCTGGTGTAAAGCGATTTTTCTACTCCGTAAGATTTAAACGATTTACTCCAAGAAAATCAGGGAACAGAAAATGACTGGTGTGGAGCAAGGTTTCAAGTTTGTGACAAGTCATCAGCTTTTTCATAGTATTTAACTTTTTAGTCTGTTTGTCAAGAATCTCATTTGTGGTATTTTATCAGTATTCGTGTGCTGTAAGCTAAACTAATTAGTAATTAGTCCATTGGCATCATTAGCCATCAGTAAGCGAGTCAAGTACCACTGCGGTATGAAAACGAATGAGCTAAGGACGCTTGCTTGACTCACACAGTTCTAAGAGGATTGAATGATACTACGCTAAGGCGAATCCCTCTGATTTTGGCAACATTATCATGCAATGCCGTACAAAGAAATTGTCACATGCTGTAGCAACTTGGTCACATAATACCACTCCCAGAGTCAAGGAGAGAATGTCTGTCCTACACATTCCAACGATTCATGCAATTAGATACGCTGCGGAACAAGCAGTGCACCAATCTCCCCCAGATGTTAAAAATAAAACCAAATCAATCCGGATCTTCGTAAACATGGAACCGGAAGATGAAACTGTTCAGACGTGAGTTCCTTTTCTGATCGGCGCTTACATGATTTGTGAATCGGGGCAGTCTGAGCGCAGGCAGGAAGCTCATAAATTCCCCATTTCTCTACCTATCATAAGTTTGTTTTGGTAGTTATTAAGAAGTTTATCGTAAGAGTGAAGTCATATTAACTGGCTGAAAGAACTTGCAAGCTGAAAGTAAAGCCAGCTTGTGTAAGTCGCTAAATTTGTTAGCTTTTAGCAACTAGATCCATTACCTTTCATGCCCCATGAAAAAGAGCGTTTGTTTTTCTCTCGTTTTACATCACGCCATGAGTTCCCTGCTCCTTGAAAGTCAGAGTCATGTCCAACTGGATGGCCGGAAGTGTAGGCTCAATTATTCGTGAAACTAGCTGCTATACTGCAGATGAACTGTTCTGTCTCTGGCACAATAACCATATAGCTTTACAAATCCACCATGCTTTGTACGTGAACGTCGTAATTTAATTCCTAGATTTCTAGTTAAAATTGAGTGCATCTAGACCGCTATGCATGAAGTCACTTCATACTGCCGAAGCACTGAGTTATCTCTTTGTGATATTAAAATTGCTGGCTATGCCTTTCACCCGGTGAAAGCCACAGCGGCCACTGTCATTGTACCCCTTTCGCCGTAGCCAAAAGCAGGTCACAGGAACCTTGAGATTTTCCTATGTTAAACCTTCATTCTTTTACGGGTAAAGCATGGATTGCTCAATATGGTCTTCCAAAACCAGATCATAGCTTGCTTTCCCTAGCCGAAAAAACCGTATGCTGCGTGCACTGACATTACTAGCCAACACGAAGAAAAGTATTGTCTCTCTCATGTTGGGTTTCGAAAGGATCAATTGGAGTCAAGCATTAAAACGGCAAGTTACGCGAACATAGCTCGAGCAATTCCGCCATCTAGCAGATAAAAGCTGGTTACGGGTGCCGGCATTTCTTTTGTCTGTTCACCGGAAGGAGTCCGACGTCAGAAGAATTATTATAAAAGAGTTTCGTGGAGCACATGTTTTTGCATCAGGCTAATAAATTTTAAACATGACCGTTTTGACCACGAAAAATTACTGATAGTTTAGTTCAATTTCTCATAGGTTACTAATACTATCGTACGATTTGTTTCTTGTGCATTTAAAGGTGAGTATGGTGTACGCGCTACTAGTCTTAATTTTGAACTCAACTTGTCAGTCTTACGTTTCTGGGATTAATTAAGCACTACTTCGTCTTTAATTGTAGGTTTTGATTCACTTGGGAATAAAATGAACCCGGTTTCGACAAACGTATTAACCCATGGGTTTGCATTAACCGCTGGATTTTGTAAATCGCCATCAGGATTATGTAAGTGAAATCGTTTTAGGTTACAACTATTATGATATGATAATAGTCAATCGTAACGGATGCGTATATAATGGAAAATTTTGAAACCAGGGAGATCGCCGTCAACGTTGTATCGAACATTATTCACAGCACAAGCACTGGGACTTGATGGATATGAAAAGAAGAGGAATCAAGTCAAAGCGCAATTTGCTGGTTTGGATGACAAATTTCGAGCAAAAATGAAGGAATTCTCGCTGCCAGACTCTAAGAATATGATTTTTACTGAAGATCTCAAAAACATGTTACATTTAGTTGAGGATAAGCCCGATGAAATGGTGCTTATCACTCAGATGATGGCTAAGTAAGTGTTGCTTCAGTTTTAATTTTTTAATACTTTATGCGCTTTATCATAATCAGTTGGAATTGAAAGGCATTCTACTTTGCTCTAGGTTTAATTCTCAAAATAAGAATTTACGTTTTGGAACTTTTACTTTTGGACCCGTTATAATGAGGATGTACTATCATCTAAACCAACCAGCAGAAGCTCTAGCAGCTTTCAAAAATCCTAGTTTGGATGGACTGCTAGACCAGTTAATTACTGCTCAGATCTTATGCGACTTGCTCTACAATAACCAGATGTACCAAGATGTTCTTGATGTGTTCGAATTAATGAAAAGCAAAAAAATACAGGGAGTAACGTTTCCGAGACAAGTCAGCATATTGGCCATGGCTAGTTGTTATAAGCTGGTTAGTTTCCAAATCGCTTCATTTGGTTTAATGTTTTTTACAATTTTGAAGATTTATGGGATGAGTTAATGGTCATGTTTTGATCATTTACAATTAGAACAATACGGAAAGCTACGAATATGCATTGAAGATTCTCAATGACATGAAGGAAATGAACATCGATACTCCAAGAAAAGTCGTGGCTTTTGCTGCTATGCTAGCGCTGGAGCAGAATGCGCCACAAATTGCGCTGCAAATTTTGGGAGCAGCTAGACGTGGTAACTACGTGACTTTAAGAAATATGAAGGTAATTCAACCCGAAGTTACAAACGTATGAAAGCATGGAGTCTTTTTACGATTCAGCTCATGAAGTTAGAGCCTGATATCTCATAAAGTGATCGTATTTTTGAATTTTTATAGATCTTATCACTAGCAGCTCTGAACCGTCCCGATGACGCTTTACCAATCGTACGTCTTAGTTTAGAAAGGGACACTCCAGGGGCAGAAGTGAAGCACACTGTGTGCCCTGACGTGGTAAGGAGGCATATCTTATGATTTTTATCGTATGCTTGATTTTTGGACAATGATATTTAATTTTCATTTTCAGTTGGAAAAGTTGTCAATATCAGTTGATCGCCTAGGAAGCAAAGAAGTTTCCCTGGAATACCAAAGACTTCACAAAGCTTTAGTTGAAGCAAATCTAGTTTCTCAAGACGTAAGGCTTTAGAGTTAGTAGTCACCTATTCCGGTTGTATCACTTAAGTGCACAGATGGACTGAACTTTGCTTTTTGCTTTGCTTACAGAATTTAATTGCACTGCTCGAGTCAGAAATAGACGCGATAAAAGAAGATGTCCGATTTAACCAAAGAGGGTTTCAGCGTGACACTATAAATAACCGAATGAATAATCAGTCAGGGGGATTTGGACAATCGATGGATTTTAAACCCCGCAGAAATTCGGCGTATGATCGAGCGAGAATGAGTATTCGCCACGAGTACTAGTTACATGGCACCGGGTAGGTCAGTCTCATCAAGCGGAGTTAGGGTTCATGAGACCGTTGTCGTTGAGACTAGCATTGATTTTGAAGACTCATTACATAAAATTTAGTTTACATTAATTAATTCTAGATTCCCCTGCAATGATTTTTCAGCATTGTGGGTGCTTGTTATACTCCACAGACCTTTGAGCGTTGAATAAAGCAAGCTGTTTTAAGAATTGTCAATGTAAACTTCACACTCTACTCTCAAGAAACGCAAGTGAAGCCGCAAATATATTTACCAATGGGCATCATTTGAATCTTTATTAAAGTGCAAAGCTGGAACCGATAATATACTCAAAACCCTGATCACAAACGCTGGTACGTAACTGTAGCATAACTTATTGAAACTTAACAATCACTTGTAATTTGTGCCTAATAACTTTTTAATTTATTCCGTAGCGTCTTCCCTACTAACGCTGAATGGTTCAACACTTTCAGCTCCACAGTCTGCTATGACGACATCTTTTTCGGGCCTGTCGCGAGAATCCGTTTTGGTAGCTTCAATCTTTCTAACCACATCCTTTAATTCAACACAAATGAAAAATGAGCTTCTGGCACCACATCTGACTCAGCCAAATAGTTTCTAAAAACAATGGAGTTGAAGACTGAACTTTGTTTTTGATATTAAACTTACCATTCCCTTGAGAACTTTTCCGAACACAACGTGTCTACCATCAAGCCACGAGGTCTTCTTCGTTGTAATGAAGAATTGTGATCCATTAGTGTCTTTACCAGCGTTGGCCATGGAAAGCCACCCAGCTCCATAGTGCTTCAATTTGAAGTTCTCATCGGCAAACTTCTCACCATAAATACTACGGCCTGGAGGAACCCAAAATAAATGTAAGTTCTAAGTCTATGTCAATATTTTACATTTAGTACTTCTAGTTTGCCCACAATTATTGATTTAACTGGCAACTAAAGCTCGACAGATAGTTACCTCCAGTTCCATCTCCTTTTGTAAAATCTCCTCCTTGGATCATGAAGTCTCTAATTACTCTGTGGAAAATGCTTCCCTTGTAACCTTCTCCCTTTTCTGTCTTCTGAGCTAATTCAATGAAGTTTTTAGCAGTCTTTGGCACAGTTTTTCCAAAAACACCGATTTCAATCCGTCCAACAGCCTCATCTCCAATTTTAATGTCGAACCAAACCTGAAAAACAAACGACGGGTTTTGAGCATATGTTATTATTCGTTGAACCTCTCGCTCGTGGTTATTGTCAGCATTGCTACGTATGTGATGCGTGGTGCATCTAAAATGCAAGTTTATATCCGTCAAAGAATCACTTTAATTGCACATGTAAGCTGGTGCAATGAAGCGTGAAGGCATAACCGCAATATTCGAATTAGTGTTTGGGCAAGACAAAATTCGATTGAGAGAATGGAATAGGCAGAACATCTATTCATATTGATAGCGCAACTCTCAAGGCTCTATCGCAGCAATGTGTTTGCCAACTTCTGCCCGTCTTCCTTTATAACTGTAAGTCTCCTACGCTTTTAAATACGCAAACGGTTTTGGCGGATTTGCCAAAAAATGTGCGAAGTGTACGAGGCACCCCGAATTTGATGGCACAGTACTTTTAATTTGACCAATTGAAAACTTCAAAGTACATTACCTTGTCGGTGACTTTTGGTCCCTTGTCCTTGTCTGCTTCTGCTTGATGTGCCCCGAGTCCCAGCACGAGGATAACACCGGTCAACGTAATTAAAGAGATGCCCATGATTATTAGAACTCGTCTTCCTTTCGCCGAACAACAGCAACGCGCAACTAACGCCAACATCCGATTCTGCTTGCTATTTTCTCCAAGATCCCGACCCTCCACTTCTTCCTCCGTGGAACTTATGGGAATATCCACAAGGTCTCCTCCTCCTGCTGCCGCAAAACAGATACTCAGGCTAGTACATATGAAAACAGAGAAAATGTTCTAGAACTACAGCAGAAAGAAATACTAAAGATGCCGCTCTAAAACAAATCGCGATTGCATCCATATGATGTGCGATTCTGTCGCCTCATTACAGCTAAAGGTGAAAGCTTGGTACTTGCTGATCATATAATATACATGTATGATTCTCGCAGGGAAACATACAGAAATGCCCCCGGCAAAAAGGTTGAGACTTGACTTGAGTTGCATATAAAGAGCACGGCGATCCTTTCCTTGAAGCTATCTCACGAGCTTCAGTCGTGGATGCTTCTCATAGGAAAGATTTTGTTTTTACCTTCCCATAGCCGGCCTACCAGCCAATGACGGATCCTATGATCAATTTCAATTTGTCCAGAAGACGCCTACAGCAACCTTTTTTAACTATCGTTGTCGATAAATGCACTTAACATGCTTCCCCTTCAACAAACAACGGTGAATAAAGCATAATTATTAGTCCATGAGATGAGAATGGGACGAATAAACTCTATTTGCCTGAGGTGGCATTGATAAATGTCATTTTCCTTCATTCCTACTCAACAGATTCAGTTCCACAGGTAGGTGAATAGCTATGACACGTGTGACACTTGGGAGTGCTGAATCTGTGCGGTTTGACATTAGCTTATAGGATACCTGGCTGGAAAGGATAAAGACACGCGGAGACACATGATTAGCTACTCTTTTATCTTACTTTTTTTAACCACACTGCGACGACTATGCTGCTCTCGGTGAAGTCTGAAACTTTATTAAAGCAAGTAGACTTTTTAAAATAAAGTATAATCACGATACAGCTTACATGGCTACTTTGGAAAGAAGACAGCAATCTCTGAGGATATCTTTACATTTGATTAGCTAGCTGTCGGGTTGACATAAATCATAACTGAATATTTGGGTCAGCTATTGTCCTGGGTTGAGAAAAACGATTGAAGCGTGCATCAAACGAGTTGCATGCCTATGCCTAGGCTTATTTCAAAAAACAAGATTGATAAGGATACACATAGAATAGAATAATTCATTACTGGTAACTTGACTTACTTGAGTTTCGAAATTCTACCGTCTCACGCATTCCCAAATTTTGATCGAATCATTTACACCGGACAGATTCATGAACTCGAAGAGGATGTATTGCATATGCTGCAGCTGGATAGTAACTCAAAAGGTTTTAATAAAGTTCCTTTCTCTCTTCCAGATCAGGATAGGATTCTGCCCCCTAATAGTCTGACTCCCTGCATCCGCTTTTTTGTAGTGTAGCTTGAGCCTACTACAAAGGCCTTGCAGAGCAGTAGAAGATGCGGTTTGGAATTTCGTACGCATCCGCAATAGCATCTACAGAAAAGTAGCTACAAAGGGTTCAAGGCAAATGATTCTGCCTTCCTAGAATTGTAACTGCAAAGCAAAGAATAGGAAGTGAAGAAATATAAAGAAACTGGCCCGTTTGCAAAGTACAACCCAAAAGTATTCAATCAATTAGAATAAATAGCGCTAATGCTAATATCAACAAAGTTCTTTGAACTTCGGTCTACTGCATGTTGTTGTGGAGGTAAAAGCTAGCCATTGACTATTAATTCATAGCTCATCGATCACGAATGATTCGCCTTGCGATTTCAATATCAAAATCACATGCTTCCATCATCAACGTCGATTGTTGTCATGTGGTAAAATATTTTCAACTGCAAAAAAGAGGAACCTCGAATTATGTAACCGAAAGGAGGAAGTTACTAAATGTATGGTGGAAAAAATATTCTTTACACATTAAATTACGGATCTTATCGGCATTTATTTCGCCTATAAGAAAGTTTCATCTAATACATT
>VRMD01002683.1:0-12614 GCA_009872375.1 Sminthurides bifidus | reverse complement strand
TCGCTGTCATTCTTGCTCTCAGGATTTAAAGTCGGGGTGTCGCAACAACGTTTATGTTGGGTGGGTTAGAAAACTTTCACTTGAGCAATACAATTTTAACCGGCACATTTACCATTTTAAAGCATGAATAAAATTTCAACTGACTGTGTATTTCTTGTACTTCCGCATCGACTTGGTTATCCACCTGGTTTAAAGGGATTTACGAAAGCTTTGACAGCTACGAGGAAATCGTTACAAGGCTAGCCACGGCAGCTAAGCAGGTGCAATCATTTCAGTCAATTCGTATATGACGTGTCATTCCCGTTTAGACACTTCAAGTTTCAGCTGTATGTCTCGGCATTCAGCTGCTGAAGTTGTTTTCAAAAGAATTTGGTGTTGAAAGATATTTAGAAGGCAAGATCAGTAACATATGATTTGATAAGCACATCCCGGCTCACTGCTGTTGTAACTATGGCGAATTGTTTCCCGGGAATCAGGTACTTTTAGCTAGCACAACAAGCTTCCAGCAGTAAGAGTTAACTGAAATTTTACAAGGCTTTTGAATAAGGCACGTTTTGCGTCTTCATCCTTCCTTCTGGATTACACGGCTTAGGTTTGTAATTTTGGGCGGTTATATGACTCGCGTCGGGATACTGCCACTGATTGCAATTTTCCCCAGGGTCCAATGTAAGATGGCAAGCTTATTGTTATGGTGATCCCAGGGATTTGCTCTTGTTTTTCTCGGGTTCGTTGTTGACGTGGCGTTTTTCACACATCCAGCAGCTCTATCTCCTCTTAATTTAATATATAGCACGTCTTAAGATTGAATCCGGAAGCGGTAACGATACGCCTCCTTCTTCCTCAGAAGCATAGATAGATCTATCTATCTATGCTTCTTCCTCTTTTTCTTCCTGCTAACAGTTTTTCACCCTTTTTCAATCTTTCCCCTGCTTACATGGGATGAAAGCCTTTGAACCGTCTAATCCTCTGGGTACGTCAGTGATGCCTCGTGGTGGCAATTTTTCGTTAAATAAAAACAAGTTCACTTCCACACCATTTTCCGTCCCTGTAGTATAACTTGGCTCTATTTCAAGCCTAGCTCCCCTCGTGATTTTTGCAATTTGGAACGTTCAAGTAACTCGGAAAAATTGTTTCACTTGCTGCAACTTGCGGGAGTTAGCACACACAAACTTCAAAACTTTTCACTCTGAATTGCCGGAACAGCTACAGTTATCGACGCTCATATCAGTTTCATTATTGACACAGTAACGTAATTGCTAACAAGTTAGAATTTGCCGTGCAGCCGATCCATCCCCTAGTGATTGTAGAGAGGTACTTCAGTAACGACGAATCTTATTATCGGATTCCCTTGGCTTATGTATTTGGTACTGTATGTTGCTGAAACACTCACAGGTACGAGCTTGGCATTATATCTTGGCCTGGTCCATGTATGAATATTTGAGCTGCAGAAACGGTAAAATATTGAGATAATTAGTCACTGAGGACCAGCTGATAACTTCTGATGACGGTCATAAGAAGGTGGTTGGAGAAAATTAGCTTTATGGTGATTGATTTGCGGGAAAATTAGTTTCCCTAATTGTTGCACAGGCTGCGCTAAATACTTCAGTATCCCAGAGAGCCGGACCAAATCCACTTGAATTGCTGTTGCGCTTCAACGGACTGTGAGACTGAGAAGAGGTTGACGTGGTCACGTCGAACTGGAACAACAAGCCTGATTCAACTGACTTTGCTTAAAGGAGTTTAACTCGAGTAGAGTGGTTTTTTCCAAATATAACCTACTTGGACTTGGCAAATGATACGCTGGTGCTGCAAAATGCACTGTGTTAACAGGTTGAACTGAAGATCATGCCTGCTTGCAGATTGGGAGCGCAAAGTTTATTTTTGTCAGTCGTAGCCTTTGTGTTATCGGCAATGGACGTAATGTCGGAGCTTGCTACAGTAGTGCTCAAAGCTCCGTTTCCTTCCTTCTAACCACTATTTTGCTAAAGTACGCACTCTTTCAGCTTTATGATTCCTGTGGCGGGGTGCAGGACATGTGGTGGGAGAGGGAGACGGGGCAGCCTTCATTTGCATTGGCGAAAGCTATGAACTTGGGTGACTTCCGTCCCCGAAAATGTGCGTGTTCTCCTGGTGCATTTCAGCAAATGGCAATGCGAGTATTGCTCCTTTGTCAAACACACGGATTTCCCACGTTTCCACGGCAACTTCGGAGGCAAAACAAAGTCAAACTGTCCGAATTATAGTTGCCAATCCACAAGTTATATGCTGTGCGTAAGCTGAGTGACCTCGGCACTTCTCCCGCTAGCCCTCATCCTTTCTAATACTTGCGTCAATCCAAGATAATACTACGGGGAAAGAAGCACTAGCTGCTATTCCCTCTGCTACTCCGCCTCGGTAGTTTAATAGTCACCGAGAGATAATCCTCGGGCTAGGAAACATTTGTTTTCGCAAGTTCCTGCTTGTGGTGTCCTTCGCGGCTCGCTTTACATATCTTTCCTGATGACCTTACATTTGAGGAAACGCCTCCTTTTGCAGACTGCGTAATACCGAACTGCAAATCTAACGGTACGGAGGAATGGATTCCCTGAAATCTCATGATTTAAACATTCTACATTAATGGGCCTACTTCAGACCAAATCCTCGGTTTATTTCAAAATCTGATAAGCTTTCTGTGCACACAAATGGGGTTTCGAGTGGGAAAGACTTTACTGTCAAGAGGTCACGCGGAAATCCGTAGGCAAGCTTCATGTCTTTCTTCCTCTGTTGTTAAAAGGGCGCCGTTTTGAAAATCCTGAGCCACATTCATCCTCAATCGACAGATTTATGCCAGTTTTTATAATGCGAAAAGGCTTTACTCAAATCCGAACGTTGTAACTAGTAATACTAGGATTTGATGGAGAGAGAAAGAGAAAGAGAGAGAGATGGAGACATAAAATCCCGAATGTCATTTTACCAACTTATGTGTATCGTTTTTGAATGGCTCATTACTTGAAATGGAAGGTTGAAATTGTGGCTCTTTTAATTACATCACATAAAAAGTGACAAAGTTGTCCTTGGCTGGCAGGCAGCAATACTTTATGCGTACCTTTGGTCACTCGCTTATACGACCAAGTTTTGTACTATTACTGCCATGTTTCTGAACTCGAGGCAGTAATTCCGACAGTAAATGGTGTATTTGGGGATATCATTAGTTTTATAACTGCTACGGAATGAAAATAGTAAATTGCTGATACGAGTCACGTATTTTACAAAGCCCAAGAATAGCAAATGAGCGAATTATTTTTAGCCCATTTGCATGTTTTCCGCCGACAAGGCCCAAGACTAAAGGCGACTGTTTGACTTTCTGGTTACCTGGAACCTCCTGTTTCCTTGTTTACCTTTGCAACGGTTTCAGTTTCCGCTATATATGCTTTTATCAGTAGTGTATATAGTGTTATTATTATCTTGGTGAACCTCAACGTCAGCTAGCCGCGGTGTGCCCACTCTATAAAAGAATGACAGCCTTGAATGACTTATTCACTCCTGGTATAACATGGTCTGTGGGCCCAGACACGATAGCCTATGAATTGCTTGTCTACAAGTCGCACAAGGTTTGGTTTTTCCAAAGAGGGTGAAAGGACAGAGACTGATTGAAGAGATGGGGCTGATGGCCAAGCAATGTAAGCGGATAGGATTGATTGATTATAGACTCTTCCACTTTTATTTGGATAGAGACCTTTTCTTCCATTTGAATCGCAACAACTGCCAAATAAATTCTTATTTACCCATCAGATTCGCCATACGTGGGTAGTTAACTATCGGTTTAATCTTTGTGGCACATGACTTTGAATGGAAAACGTGCACACTTTCTCGTAAAAGGAAAGGCCGGATTCAGTTTACATGTTAGTACAGGCCATGCCGCAAACTGATGCTGAAGCAAATTAGAAAATGCCCATTTTGAGACACTAAAAGGCTTAAAGCAAGGATTTATGAGCGGTTGCCATCGGCTAGATTTTTTACCGGGAGTTTGAATACCGTTTACTAAAAAAGGGACAAGTTTTGCCCAATTCCAAGTCACTGTAATTGTAATTCCATGGATGAATGTGTCCGTGTTTCTTTTCACGTAGTCCTTTGCTTTCAATCAACCAGAACGTGTGAGCAAGTTTATTTCCATCACTGGACACTACTGCATAAATTTTAATGGCCTACTCCGAAATAGAAAGCTGTTCCAGATTGCGGGAACGTGGTAAGCACGTTTTCCTTCTCACCTGTCTTGACTTTCACCAATGCTTATACAAGCACAAGCGCTGAAGGGAAACAACGCACCTTTGTCCGTGTTTATTGCAGGGTGAAAGAGAGCTTATTATTTTATTCATTGTCACACACAGACAGACTAAATTTAGATCCGTTTCTCGGTACAAGTAAAGTCCTCTTGTGACAGCTGTGGGCTGTCGTCTCCTCGACACGTGGGTTGAGGTTTTCCATCCAGAAGCTCAGGACTGCTGTAGACTTATGTATACCTAAGGTTAAGAATACACTTTGCAAATCTGAATGAGGCCCTTAGTTTCTTGAATTTTTATTCCATGTTTTAGCTCAATGTTTACCTAACGGAAAAACAGCAGATATTGATGAGCCGGGGTTTTCTCGGGGTGCAGGTCAGGTGACCCTATGAAATATTTCCCTGTTATCACTGTAATTTGGCTGATTGCAAAAACTCCATAATTATCTTCCCGCTCTCACAAGTCACGGCCTTTGGATTCGTGTATGTTCCGCCGCATACGTGTTCCGCCTGTCGCAATAAAAGTAGCTTGTCTTGTGCCATTGTAATTATGCATCAATGCGAATGGTTTACCACCGACAAAAGTTTCTCAAGAACACGTTTCATCATGGAAGGGAAGTGATTTTCACCACGCCACTTTTGTAGCTCCCTTTTTTTATAATGTCACCAGATTGCTTACCTCGGTAATTTCAGAATCCTCGCAATTTTTTTCCATTACTTTTAGGTCACGTTGGTAATGTCGCTTTTGAAGTAGCACTTGGTAACATGCTCATTATGGAAAGATTGTTGATTTCACACGAATATACCAGATGTACGAAACTAGGGGAGCTCCACAAGTCACTCTGTCAAGTGTTTAATCATAAGCTGAGGTTGATAACGAAGTTGGACAGAGGAATTTTGGAAAGTACAGCTAAAAATAGCGGATTTCAAGAGCCATGTTTGCGTGAAATTGAAAAATAATTTGGCTGTAATTTATGGCATTGTGGTCGGACGGTTTGGGTGATAATGGGTAGGGTCTGTGAAAGGGAGTTTTGCATTTCTATTTCCATTCATTTTTCTCTCGGATGAAGCTGTCCTCGCTATAGGAAGGCAGCGTCATTATTCCCAGAGTCTGTGGAAGGACGGCATCAAGAGCCGGTTGAACGAGTCAACAGAATGGAGAGCTGGAGTGAATGCCATTGAATGAATGAAGGACAAGATGACAAGTATCATGACAATTGCTAAGAGGCATGGAATAGGACTGACTGTGAGTGAGAGGAGAGGCAGGGAATCCGATGTGCAGACTTTTCCATCCCGTCACTGATTTTTGTCTCTGCGAAAGTCTTTCAGATTACAAGGAGTGAAAGCGCTTGGCGGGAGCTGCGTTTTGCGATTTTCATGTGTCTTTAAAAGGTACGTGCTATAATTCCTTTTCCTCCAGTTACTCATGCTCACCCCTCTTCCGAATCATTCTGCCATGCAGTGCACTAGCTTGAACAGAGCTTGAAATGCGTTCTGCAATTTTAACGTTCCTTTCAAATGTATCACAGGGGAGGCATAAAGCTTTATATGCTCGACTACGATGTACGGCAGCCTCCTCTTGCAGAGCTGAGTCATTAGATTTTGACAATTCGATAAGGCTTGCACAATCTTTGTCCCTTTGCATGTCCTCCCACCTTTCTCTGTTTATTATGCCACCTTTCACTCCCTTGAAATGCTGCCTTCATTTTTCCATCCGGTCGTGAAGATTCGAAACACGTCTGGAGTTTGCTAATTTTTCTTTTAGGAGCGAGTAGAATTGTACGAGACCTTTTCCTTGTCACCCAGCCATGTCATAAGACGGTGCATGTGAGCAGTTGAATTCCGTTCCCCTCCGCTGCGCCGCCTTACATGCCCCTCACATAATCGACATTTGAGCTGGTATTACAGCACTTGATGTTTGCGTATCTGAAACCCGTGTTTTCGCTTGTTAATCTGGGTAATAACATTCCGGAATACCAGCTTCTTTTTCCTACGTGACACCAGTTTCCACGAGAGTCATCCTTCGGAGGCCATTACCCTGCACGGGCAGAATTCTCGCGAAAGACTTGAGCCGAGCTGGCAATATTGTGCTTGTGCTCCTCTGTCTCTTCCACTTTCTCCAAAGGACATCTCCGGTGCAGGAAGCCTGATGAGATTCTCACTTGTACCTCCTGGTTGGTGTGTAGCGTAAGCGGGTAATATTCCGCTTAGTAATCTTTGTATGCCTAGTCCCAGAAAATAGTTTATGCCCGTCTTTTCCTAATTAATGCTTCAAGTTCGCATACCGTTGCAAAGAATCGCTTGATGGAGAATCCTGATTCACGAGCTTTCCAACGCAGAAATTTGATACACAAGGCAACTTTTCCCTCATTGTTGGCTTATCCCCCAATACTATATTATAGTGACTTAAATCAAAAGGGAGAGATTGAAAAAGCTGAGAGAGGATTTGCCGTAAGCTGGTTGGGATATGGTGGTTAGAGGGCCTCGTGCAGTCTCACAGCATTGATTTGATTGCATACTTAAGTGGAACAAGAATGACGTCTGAGTCTCTCTGTTTAGCTTTAACCAATCCACAGGGGGCCGGGCTGAGGATTTTTTATGAAAACATATTCGATCTCAAAAGATTTTCAAGACGCGTCTATACAGACTCCCTCACCTCCTCTCCTTCCGTGTGGGCTTCTTTGCTGGAAGTCTATGCCTTGCGAGATCTTCTCCGCCTCCCTAATTCTCGTACATGTTGGCACACAGGAGTTGTGATGTGCAAAAAGAGGCTGGAGGGCGTAAACATGGGATTTTTCTATGCGGTAGTCTCTCTTAAGTTTCCGCTGTATTAGACCACAAAACTTTCTCTTGAGGAACACACTATTTCATTACCGAACAGTTCACAGTTAAGCCTCGGGCAGCGGGTTCAACCACGGAGTTTAATAGTCGCTCACTTTTCCGTCCTGCCAAGTCGCTTTTAACCATTAGATCCTTCTAACCTGCAGTAATATTCCCTCTTAATACAGTTCCTTGCTCGCCTACCTGGAAATGCAACCAGCCGCCCTCTGGCGATCACCTAGTTGTAAGTATAAATTTGGCTAGCTTCTTGGTGGACAGGTAGGTGAGTTTCTCCGAGGTTCGTGTGTGATAGTCCGGCCGGAATGCAGACAATAATTCGTCATGTTTTGCCACATCTGCATGCGCCACCGCTCAAGTGCTTCCGAAGCTCAAGAGTTCAAGTTTACCTTCTTGCCCCTGCCTAGCACTTGTGTCTCAAGGATTTACTCTGCGGAACATTGCGATTAACACGGCACTGGCCTGCTACCATACGTACGTCGGGCTGCTCTTTTTCGCAGGAACGATTGGAGAATAGCATCACGAGGGAGGAATTACAGGAGGCGTCATCGTGATAGGGAATTTGTGACAATCTCATAACACCTGAAAGCTAACTTGCTTTGGTCTAAATTTCCGGATCATTCCGCAGTAAAATCCAATGATTGCATTTCGTAAATCTGATCGACTCATTGATTGCGTTTATCAACCCCTCTTCGTATGAAAAGAGACCACGGGAGCGCTTCTCCTCAACTGCTATGAGGTGAGGGGTAGGTGATGGGGGTGTCATCTGTGTTTCTCAGGGTTTGAACAACAGCTTGAGTTTCTGGTCACACATGCATCGTCATTCTCTCACATTGCCTGCGAAGACTGTTTTGCTCAGCTTTACAATTCATCCTGACTTCCGTGGTCTTGAGATCAGGAGGAATTTATTCTACTACATATTATTTTTCTGCTTCTGGCTCTGTAGTTATCATGTACCTTAGTTCTGACGTCAGGTTTCTCATATTTTAAAATGGGAGAAAGTAGACTGGAACTTACGCTCGTCACGGTCCGTCATCTCATTTACATCCTGCCTGCGTTGGAAATTTCCCTTTCTCCGCTCCTTTCTTTCATCCACCATTACGCTCTTTTTATAGGACGACAACTTCTTGTTATACTTAAATATTACAACACTCTTCTCGACTTTGGCCATTCCAGTTTCACTTTACCATGAATCTATTATGTTGGTGAGGTTTCTCAGACCACCAACTTCCTAAAGGATGGCTTGGCAATGGTTTGCAATCACTATATTTTTTTTGGGAAAGGCTCGAGGTGGTGGGAATATCTCTCGCTTCCTACTAGAGACCTGCAGCGTGAATTGCAGATTCAGTTCCTGTGCATCTTTTCCTGGGTTGAGTGCATTGCTTCGGGGGCATCTTGTGGCGAGGCTTCGTAGCTGGAACGGGGGTTACATCTTACTTTCATCCTTACTTTCTGCAACCTTTCTTTTCTTTTCATGCCGTGCACGTGGACAATTTGATCCGTCCACGTTGAAAAATAAGGGTAGAATTAAATAATGCTTCCGAGTCAAACTCTGACATCCTTGACCGCCGTGACAAAGCGGGGTTGGTTGGGAAAAGAAAGGGATTTTTCTAACCGGTTCACCAGGTCTTCATCTCGGAGGAACTATCAAATGCTGGAGGATTCTTTCACTTAGTGAAAGTAGTGTAGCTTTGGAGAGGGCATGGGTCCCTTTTCAGAAATGCCTGCCTCCTTCCATTCTGCCGTGCTCCTTCCATCCAAACAGCTCGATTTTGGCAAGAGCGGGAGTAAGGTTCGTTTGCTGTTCGCTCAAGGAGTTTGCCATGGGGTTTTGCAAGAGAGTTTTGGCCTGCTCGTCTCAGTGGAATGTTGAGGCTGGATTGCATCCGGGCATTAGAGGAAAGCAAGCGGACGGGATCCGTTCATACGAACCTTGTAGCCGGCCGGGGAGACAAGAGAACCGTCTCTCTTTTAGAGGGAAGTTTATCAGCGGGCAGAGCTGAGCTCTTACTTTCTTTCGCATTTATACATTTCCTGGAGTTTCGCTCTTCGTACAATCAGGATTTTCTTGCACATAGTATTCCATTCACTTTCTTATTCGCTCCACCAGCACGCACTACTTTGCCTCGTCTTTCTCACTTGACAGAGTTGAGCGGTGTGGATTCCTTGATTTCTTCGGGTTCCGGCCCCATGTCCTGCGTTTGATTCTACTTAAAAACATCCCATTCATTCCAGCCTAAGGAGTAGTAAAGTGCAAGTCATACAAAGGCTTAACAAGCTTAAGTGCTTCGTAGAACTTTCTACACACATATTCTTGTAAATTCTGCAACCATACCCACAACTTTTAACTCATGGTGACCGCGTGTGTGCGTGCAGTGACAAGTTCACCGAGGAAAATTAACGTCGAGTTCAAACTATGTCATCGCTACGAAAACTGATACGATACAAGTAGACCCGACCCTGTGACCCAGTTCCACGCGGGATACTTGAGTGATTTGTTTGCCAAATCTTTTTATGGTTCACAGTATTTGGACAGGATAGGTGGAACATGTCGTACTTTTTACTCAGCCAAGTGATAAAATATCTTTGAAATAGTGCTAGCTAGAATCGGGTAGAACTGACGTTTATGAAGGAGCACGCATCAACTCTAACTATTGCTGGAGGCTCGGAGGAATTTCTTGATGCATAAGAAGAACGCAAATACCCAAGTATTGAATTTGTTGCCGGTAGTTGCGTAGCAGTAGGGTGGTTGCATATCAAATTTCCCAACGTCTTATTTGTTTACGAGAGTTGTACATGTATGTGACTAAAAGTGATTCATTCCTACTGTATGTTTAGCAAGTATGAAAAGTAAGCAATGAGTGGTCAAAGGGCGGAACAATATCCACAAGGGACTGCAAAGTGGCAGCGATGCTCAACTTTTAATCTGCAAATGAAAAACGTCCTTTGAGTTCCCATCTCTCTTCCTCGGCCACAGTCCATTTCGTCGACTGGACTCTCTCAGGTTCAAGGCTTCGGGATTGTCGGAGCAAAGGGACGGGGAAGTGGGGGAAAATTATCATACCAATGGAGAAAGTGAATGGCCGAAAGAATGCTTGGAAGTCATTATTGAGCTATTGGAAGGACTATTACTGCACTCCCCGTTTGTCGCCTGTCTCCGTTACAGCCTCCAGTCTAATTTACGACATTATCTCTTCCGGCAGTGTGGCTGCCATTACACCTCCATTGGCTCTTGTGACTTGTTCTCATGCGATCAAGCGTTAAACGTTTCTCCGACCCTTTCCCAATGTGGCCGCTTCATCGGTGGTGAATTTATCGCCGGAATCATAATATTTTTACAGACGTTTCTGAATCATTAGCTAGGATTTTGTGGCCACAAAAGCTAATATCTGAAATCCTCCAGGATTCCTCTCCGCAAATCCCAAATCCTGAATATATTTTTGCGAAATTTTTCATCCTCTTCGTCTTCTTCTTCAATCCAGGAGCAACCAGTTCTATCGTGAGGCAAGGATTTCGAACAAGGAGAGAAAAGTGGGGGGCAAGGGCAAAATCCGGCGCAGGAGAGAAATCAAGATGGAGTGTTCTGACAAAGAGGAGAAGCCCCTGAGCATCGATAAAGCTGCATTTCTCTTGCTCCGCGTTCGGAAAGTTTTCAAAAAAAAGCTTCAGCTAAAGAAAGAAAAAAAGTATGGTGTTATATTTACAAACATTTCAACTTTCTCTCTGTTTGCATGTCCGTCGTTATTTTTTGGTTTCCTCCACCACCACCAACTCCTTCTCTCTCTCTCTCTCTTTTCCTAATTTTGATGACGTTTTGTTATTCTTCTACTGATTATTTTCCCTCTCCCAACTGTTGTTTTCACCTCAGTGCCTGCCACTTCAGTACTCATGCAATCATGCTCACACATTTCTTTGTTCCATCTCGTATACCTTGCTGCGTTGTAGGCGTAGTTCCAAGAACTTTTTACAATTACCGTGGGCACATCACCTCCATGCCTCCTATGCAATATTAAAGGGTACAGTAACGTGCGAGTAAAGACCAAGCGGTAGAGTGAGGGAAAACGTGTCATGTCATGAATCACTAATTTCCCTTCACCTTTCTCATCGTCCCGACCGCAAAATTACAAGTGTTGCACCAACCGTATTTTATCTGCAGTGAATCACCTTAGTTTTCCCCCAGGTGCCTTCATACAGACAGGAGGACGCACGGGGGACAAATCAGTTTGCCAATTAAAAGGGACTTTTAATATGTCACTCAAAGGACTGAAAGGCTTTCCTTGTGTCACTCCAAAATCCACTCATTTCCATACACTTTCCAGCACGAAACTAATCTTAATGTGTATGTTAGGAACAACTTTCTGTAAGCTCACGGTCTCACAAGAAAATATAGGGACCACTCACAAAGACAGTTGTGGTACTGCACGAAGTCATTCACATTAATACAAAAGACTAACCGAATGAGCTGACCACTTGCAAAAAAACATCTTGGCAGCAGCTGCACCACCCAACATTTTGTATACACACAATTTTTTTCCACATCTGAACAGTTGCTAACCATTCAATAGCGCCTTCCTCAAACAAGGAAACACATGACGAGATCCTTGTATCAATTTACTTCTAAATTTAGCGTCTTTTCCACATCTTTCTCTCTCTCTCTCTCTCTCTCTTTCCAGTATTTTTCTTGTAGATTTTCCCTCCTTTTACTTTACTTCCACGTTCAGATTATACCATTGCATGGTGTGGAGTAGCTTGACTTGAAGGTCGTCGCAACTTTTGTACAGTCGCCTTTCGTCAAATCTGATACGTGGCACGGCATCCCATTATCTTACTATCCAGTAGATTCGCATCGCAATTTTCCTTCTGTCACTGCTTTCAGCCAGGCTTTGAACTTGATACCACAAGGAATACTTTGCAAATGGAAATGCCACCGCGGATACCAAGACATTATTATGCGCTCCGAAAATAATAGCTAGGTAGAATGATCCAGAAGGTAATTATATTACCTGTCTTCCATTTCCTGTTAAGAATTCCTGTGTCCTTGTGCAGCGATCGCTTGTCACAATATAGATTGAATGTATCGCCTATCTCAAAGCTTTTTCAGTGCATTGATGCGTAGTCGGTTCATTAATTTTGGCTCTGGACACCAGAGAATATTAGCAGGCTGGATGAAATACCGTAGATGCACTTTTTGGACGAAGGACATTAATCAAGCCCTTGTAGCTAGATGGCTTCGGCAAGGCGCAGTGCACTAAGAGAATATCTCTTTGATGGCTTGGCTTTGAGCTCGGTTTGTAATATATGGTGTACCGCCCATTTCTCGGTTAGGGGTAGCCTTAAATTAGACTGTGTCAGCAGTTTAAGGTTTGTCCTTTATCCTTTTTAAAGGGTATCACGAACATATTGCTTGTTCGCATTCCAGATTTGAATTCTCAGCCATATCGAATTCTCAAAGCTACAGGCCATAACTTGCATTCCCTCATTCCCTCGGTTGCACCTCGGCATGTTTAGGTTTTCCCTG
>VRMD01002682.1:0-12615 GCA_009872375.1 Sminthurides bifidus | reverse complement strand
TAGCATACATGGGGCGATGAGAGTCCAGATGTACAGAATCACACAGAGCCATGCGGAGCAAATCTTTACCCAAACGGACGCCTCGTTCGAATTTAGAGAATCAAGATTTTCAGAAGGCCTGAAAAATTCAAAACAGATTCAGTTTAGTAATGCAAGAACTACAAGTATGTATGGCAAGTGCAGTAAAAGCGTATAATTTGGCTGGATAAGCTTACTTGAACCAATTTGTCAGTGTCATCATGACATATAGCGTGGCGAGCGCGAACATGACGTGGAAGAAGCTCCAGCTATACGCGACAGTTTCTTCCTCATTGTCCCATACTTTGGCACTGTCATCACCACCTCGGCCTCCGGTCTCGACGTCGGTTGTAGCAGATCCAGTTTCCGAAAGTAAAGTATTCGTGATGACCAGTTTGTTCATCTGATTGTTAGAGGATGTGCGGATGCTAGACCATAACACACAAGCAATAAAGACTCCCAATCCAATTATGCTCTGGGCGTCCAGGCTCGGCTTTTCAGTTGTACCATCTTCGACGAAATGGGCCTTGCACTTTGGGTCTATTGAAAAAATTTGCAGTAAGTACGGATCCTTCAATCAAACGGAAGACTTTGGTTGAAAAGATTTGTTGCATTACCCGGAGAGTTGCTCATGGCCGACCATGTCAAGTACATGGTGTACAAAGATACCGCAGAAGCCTGAAGAAGTCCCGAAGTAGGGTGGTATTCCTGTACTTTAGGTAGGATGCTCACAACGCTCATGCCCACGCACAGCATACCGTTGAATATGATGAAGAACTTGTTCAATCCACACTCGGCGTCCTGCAGATAGTAATTAGTGTGAATGGGTAAAAAATAGATTCAAAAGTGATTCTTTGTCCAGGTATTGCTTTTTGAATCTTGGAAAGCATTTTTAAAGGCTTTTACTCTATAATTTTGGAAAATTTGGTTATTACCGCAGCATAATAGATCCAGAATACAACCATTGCAGTGATTACAAGAATGTAATTGAGTCCAGTGAACGACAGCAAAGCGCAGTACCTGGTAAAAAAAAAGTTCTAATAAGAATCCCTAGCATTGAAGATTTGAATTCGAAAAAAAACAGAATTCGAAAACTTGACCTTACCATCCTTTAGAGTCTGATTCTTCATGCTTCGCGACCCACGATTCAGCCCAGCTGTGCGCGAAATCAACGATTAGGATCAGCTGTATGACGATGAACAAGAACCCTCCGACCATACCAAAGTACATCCATGTGGCACCAAAGTTATCACCCGGAATGTAAAAAGCTCCAATCGTGCCACCAATGATCAGCAAGTATTTCAACCCCCAGAATCCATTTTGTATTTCCAGCTCGTGGGTCCTTTGATGTCTTGACGTTGATCATAATAGTGGCCATCAGAAGGAAAAAGAGCGTGACGACGAAGCACACCCGATACACTGCCAGATACCCCACGCTGTTCTTACATGCTTCCGTCAGTCCAACCGATCCGCACAGAGGTGCAATTTTTGCTAATTGCTCTTGTAGTCCCGGACTTAACATAACACAGGAAGTAATTACGGTGACCAATTAACAGAATAGCGTACATGATTCTTGTTGATGTCGAATTTTTGCAAGAAGGGCATGCAGTACAGCATAAGCTGCAAGCAGCACTGCCACAGCAACAGGCAAGCTGGAAAGAAAAAGTATATGTTGATCGATTTTAAAACGTTCATTCAACTTCATTACAACAATCCGCTGTAACTGTAACAGACACAGATGAGTTCTTACCTGGGCAGCACTGAAGATTCCCAGAACGGCTCCCATTGTGAAGGGTTATTTAACTGATAGTAACAATGTTTCCGATCTGTAATTAAATAAGATACTCCGTTAAAAGAAGTTATCACTTTTGCTAATTTCTCAATAACTATAAAATACCTTGCCAGAATGCAATCAGTATATCAGTGCTACCAGTTCATGTGCAGTGTACAGTTCTACCTCTCGAACTTACATTTTCTTATAATACGAATTACTAGAATTAGAATTGAATTTTCATAGTTTAACGTTTAACTGACGTCAATCCATTGTTAGAATCATGACTCACCCAATGAGAAGAAGGATGTGGTTCCGTTAATCGTTTAAATAAAGCAATTGATCGTCTTGTCTTCACACTGCACAATTTCTTGTCGCACAGTATTTACTTGTGAATCAGTAGCATAAGAATAAACTGCAATAATATTGTTTTTTGTTAATAATTCTAAAATGAACAACTTAACTTCGATGCAGACAGTAAAAGTCAATCAGCTGAAAGATAAAGACACAAACAGATAATAGCCGAAGGTGAGGTGAATGTTGCGCAGTTAAGGAGAATTTTTCCTCACAAAGAAATGAGGAGAGACTTATGCCGACAGTCTTTTTGTAGGAGCTACTTCGTCGAACTTGGTGGCAGTTGCCTCAACAAATTATTCACCGAGCCTCGCCACGAAGTCCTATAACCGGAAGTTGCTTTCTCCACTGTTCTAGACGCATCCAATTTAGTTTATTAGCATCAATTCCAGAAATTACAAGATACTTCTCCATTTATACAAGGGCCACATGAAGGACGCTGCTTGCCAAAGTTTCCAATGAACATCCAAGGCTGAACTGAAAGTCTTGCTCTCACTAGGGTCATTGTTACCTGGTTGAGTCAACTCAACTTTCCCAAAGAGAATTTAAAGCTACACAGTGTAATATTATTCTCTTTCTTAGCTTTTTCACTCCAGCCTTCATTTCATCATACACGTTTAAGTGTTTCCATCGCCTGAAGTGGGACGAGATGAAGATGTCTGCACATGGAAAAATTCTCCGAATTAAGCTGGCATTAAAAAGCCCATTTAATTTCGAAAATGTATGATAGTAGCTCCATATGGTGAAAAGATGGATAGCAGACATTTGTCCTATTAAGCTTATTCTGGGGTTTACTGTTACCAGCGTCGATGTGGATTTCCGTATTCCCTGATGACAGCTATTAACTCTGTTTGTGCTAAAATCGATATTCTAAAAGTGGCATCCGGAGTTAGCAACGGTATGAATGCCTCTTCTCGTGTCAGTGGATGAAATTTGGTTACTCTATGTGATCCTATGCAGCTCTGCTTTTGCTGCTTCCACAAATGTCGCAGAAAACGCTCCTCTTGCGAAATTTTCTTCTGGAGTAGGAAGTCCCCTGGTATTCACAGTAACCGTTGCATGGTTTATCGTCCACATGCAGCTCTCATCAGCCAGCTATTACTCCTCCTTTGCTCTTCAGGTGGTCCCATTTCATGATTTATTTTGAGACGAGATTAAAGTTTCATCCGCGCGAAGTGTATTCCCTTTCTCATTCATCCTGTATCTCTTGCTGCAAATTATATTAGCGAGTACTTCTACTATTAACTTCTTTCGGATAGCAAAGCGTTTTTGCTTATCATTAACCTAAGTGGATTTGTAATTCAACTAACGCTCTTCTGGTACGCTATTTGGTTCACGTAAAATAAGATGAGGGAACAACAACTGGGAAAACGTTATACAGTTGCCGATTTTTCAGCTATATTGAGGCCTACATGGTTTAGCGTAACGATTCAATGTGTAGCAGTCCTGTTGTTGTTCTCAATTAATGCCTTTCCTCTATTACCGTTGCCACTACAATTGTTGACGACCTACGATGCGAGCCTCAGAAATAACCCTCAGGTTCAATCATTCTTGCATTGGCACAATTGCAGGTTCAGCGGAGCATGTCGCCTTCCTACCTTTATTGTACGCTGCAACCTTTTTTTGTCCGTCTGGCTTGGTAAAATCACCTCGAGAGATAAAGAATTTTCTGCATCGAATCTCCTTACTGTATCAAGTCACTGAGAGTCGAGTGAGAGCCTGCCGTTCGCTGATCAATAATTAAAAGCCGAGATGGTTTCCAGCAAATTCTTTCCATCTCCTTGCTAGCTTTAGGTCTTTGCTTGCGTCCTAACCCCGTTGCTCTGTCTTCTAATTCTGGAAGGAAGGATAAGGATGCATATAGTTCTTCCAGCCGGAGAAAGTTTTGTCAAACCAGACTAGAAATACTAGAATTTAGCATTCTTAACCGCAAGGAAAGGAGAAAGCACTAGAGTCATTTGTACTCTGCCGTGGAGATGAACTGCTGAACGAGAGACAGATAAAATTGAGGGAGGAAAAAGCATTGTACACTCCCAGTGCATCCCCTGCATCTTATCTTACGAAAGGCTGTAGAGATTTGCTGGTGTTTCACGCAGACCTTTTACCGTATCTTGGGTTCTCATCTTGCCTTGAGATTTTTCATCAGAAAGCTGGTTGCTACACAGGAGCTTTGGGAGTTAGAAATGGGTCTCGCACATGCCGTCGGTCTTGGAGTTTTTGCTGCATTTTCATTAGCTATCTTGTCGCTACTTCCGGACGATGATTGAGTTACGGCAGAATAAGTTTAATCCTATCATGAGGCAGAGCAGCCACTTACTTAAGGTTCTTTTCCATGAATGCTACACAATCTGTAGAATTGAAACGAAAGACTTGTAACTAATGATATGTGTTGGTTGCAGGCTCCTTCCTTTGCTGAAGATGAAATTTGAGCTCGTGATATTTACGCTTGATACACTGCAGTTCTGTGTTGTTAGTTTGGACCGATTGCGATTGGTCTTAAAGGCGAAAGATAAAGTGTCTCGAAGAAGTATAGGTGTGCTACTGCTGTTGGATATCAATTGAATATAATGCAATGTGTATTTTCACTTACAATTCCCACGTACCCACTTGACGTTCACTGTTCACTTTCTTTTGTTGAAGCTCGGATTTTCCATAGTAGCATTATTTTCAGCTCCTTAAATCAATTTGCAGGTCGTTCATTCCTGCCCACGCCATTTTTCATCGTCTCATAGTTTCATGCCATTATGACCCATGTTTTCGTATTCTGTGCTTTGCTTCTTGGTCTTTGTGTGCTTGTTATCTTTGTTTACATGGCGAGGGATGAAGACTGGAATGATTTATTTGCTCAAAGATTAATAGTCCACCTGTGTTTTACATTACAGACGTCATTTGCCCTTTATTTCCTTTCTGGTGAGTTCCTGCTTTGTTTTTCAATTCCGTAATGTCCTTCGTCTACTACATCTCCTCCTTTCTCCCGCTCGTAATCCCCGTTTCCATTTACTACTTACGGAAAGCTCTGAAAGGCTTTCATCTATAAGTTGCAAAAACGTAGCCAAAGTACCTGGAGCCTCAAGTACATTTCTATTTTGCATTCCTTCCTCGCACCACCTCTCTTCTCTTTGACGGCATGCCAACCTTGTCCATTGGTGGTGTTGAACAGGTTTCACAATCATGTCCCAGGTTTTTAAAATGCATCACCTACTGCCAACGAATAGGAAGCGGAGCAGGTACCCCGGGTGGAAATGTTGACGTGCTGTGTCCCAATCTCTCGCTGTTGTGATCTCTTGTCGGTTATGGTGAAAGGATTTTTCCTACTGGGAAATAATCCCTGTAGATTTATCTCCTCTTTTGGTCTTTTTTGCAGTAGCCTACGAAAGCAAACTTTAAGGTATACCTTTACCGTTGTCTACATTCATGACCGATCGTTTCAGAGCTTGGTCATGGTCTCTTCGTTGCTCATACTGCGTCCCAGAAAAGTGGCTGAAAAACGTGGAAAAATCATGCGTCTGTTCGATGAATTAGGTTTAGGTTCTACTTTGGGAGATAATACCAGCTTCATGAAAATTGACTTGTACACCATTAACATGTGTTTCAGTCCAGTATTGGCTACCTTGTATTATCGATACATCCGTTTGTACCTGACAAAGGTAATGATGGACTACCAAAAAGATTTTTTGATCCTGTGTAAAAGAATTTGTGAATCCTCCGAGATCATGAAAAGAAACTCAGCATGATGTCAGCTCGTGTATAGAAAAATGATGCTTTTCAATTTAGTCAACATACACCAGAACTTCATAACATCCTTTTTATTAGTTTCCTTTTTAAAGCTTCAAAAATAACTGGGAAACATGTAAGCAACAGCATTTGCAAAACAGCATCCGTCTTCTTCTTCGTAGCTTGTTCACAGCTCAAGCGAAGTTTGACATTGGTTGTGCTTTCTCCGCTTTCTCTCCTTTGAAAGCTCTGTTTTCTGTGCTCCTCTCAGGTATTCCCATCACTCAATCAGCCAGACTTGATGACTGCAATTCGCCTACTTTGCTCGTACTTTTTGCCTTGAGCTATAACTGTCGCTTTGGAGTAGTTTTCATCCAGTGGTTTCCTAAGCCGGGACTGGGTAAATGTAATCCATTCGAAAGAAGTTTTTCAGCTTGTAAAGCAACTTTTCTCCAGCTCATCCACTTGGTGAGCTACTAAAATAAAAAGCAATATTTATTTTCCCACTCAAGCTTTTATTGATCGTGGATGAAAAGCCCTCTTGGTTGCTGTGCGAAGTGACTTTTTGGCAAACTTGTGGATAATACAGAAGCAACTTTATCGTGAACATGTACATGGTTCCAGTGATACATATACCCGGCCTTTGAAAAAAGTTACGTCTTTCATATTCCAGCTCTTGTTCATTGTGTAGGCGATTCGTGCAAGAGCTTACCAGCCCATCATAACATAATCGATAAGTTGACAAAGGGATCGATCTTGTGTAAACTTGAGTCTTGGATACTTGATAACTAACTTTAAAATACCGTAGAAGGATACAGCATACAGCATACAATATCAGCTTTATTTTGTGGAGTCAGGCTGAAAGCTGTAGAATCCTGGTTTTACTCCTCAGTAGCGCCCTAATTTACTCCGAAATGTGAGGAGAGGAACTAAATTAGATACCAGAGGCATATGCGAGAATCGAATTACTGATTCCAGAGCAAGGAATAAGGAAATTACAATTGGTAAAATCCGATGGATTTGCAAACTGGATTTATTCTGTTGCTTACAGTGTATGCGGTTGGTTACCAGCATAACGTAACTCAGTTACAAGGTTGTATAGCATGGTTGTTATTGTGCATAAACTACTTACGGTACTTTATATAACATCTGGTTAAATTACGGTACACAATGAATCGTTTAAAAAGTAGCCACTCATCCTATTGAAGCACGTTGCGATAATCAGGACCCACAGCCGGAACTTGATTGCCCTGTGTCTGGAAAAAAAGAAGATAAAATCCATTATGGAATTCGCCACGTGTTAGAAACTTCACCCTCGTCAGGTGATAGACAGCAGGTTTCCAGGTTGGCAAACGAAATCTGTGGGGAGTGCTAGCTTCTAGTGAAAGTGGTTTCGTCAATCTACTCCTCCTCCTTTGGTTGAAATTCCTAACTGGAAAATATACTGCCACCAGTACTTACAAGAAGAATGCTAACGAGGCTGTACTGCCTCTGCATAAGATTTCAACACTTGGGCTGACTTTCGCCCAGGGAAAGGAAGGAAGAATTTTCCCTTTAGCTTATAGTTACCTCATCGGGTATTCATAGCAAGCAGAGTTGTTGATTCCCTTGGAACAGTGGTACTTTCTCCACTTTTGCTGCTTCGAAGACACTAGACTTTGTAAAAGGATGGGTTTCCACGTAAGCAGTAGTTTTTCATCATCCTATCCTTATTTTGAAATTCAAATGCAGATTTCCTCTCCTAACCAATGATCAGACTAGGAAGCTGGTGCTCACAGCCTCTTGCTACTTTGTCTGCGTTCCTTTGCTTGAAAGCTTCAAAGGCTCGTTACACTACCTTCGGTGATGGAGGAACTGCAAATGTGCGAAAACCCGGGACTTTCACTACTTTCACTGGCAAGAGAACCATCTCGTTGAAATGCACGTCCTGGCACGAGTCTACTGGCTTTGGAATGTCTACTTTGTCATGATTCTGAGGTTGATTCCACAACTGGAATTTTTCTCCCCGAGTGTTCACATTCACATGCTGACTCAGCTTTGAAACTGCAACTTCCATGTCTGCAAAACTTACGCAGTTGTGGCTGGAAGTGTGCCAGTGCCAAGCCAACTAAGCAAATTTTTTTTTAGCTTGACAAGGAGCATGTGCTCGTGTTCATCGATATCGTCTAATGCTGTGCAGCAGTAGTCTGTGCTTTATCAGGTTGCTTTGCTTACTCCATGCCTGTCTAACAAGTCTGGGTCGTCGTAATATGCTAGATTTTGTATTGGCGGCAAATACCTTTAGAAATTGTAACAGATGCGCCCGACATGATTAGAGTATTGTATTTCATGAGCTTCGGCTTGTTTCTTAGTGTTGAAACTGTGTGAAATTTCAGTTTTACCAAGGCTTCTCAATAAGTTTGAATTACAGCCATAACAAGATGTCTACAGAAGGCGCTGGGAAGCGAGGATTAGCTTCCGCCACTTGTTAGATAAATTGCAGGCTCTTGTTTCGCCTAACTGGGAAAGTTTATTCTTCTGGACAAGCATTGTTCCATGTTGTACGAAGGAGCTTTCTTTTATGTCGTCGTGGCAGGATTCTCTCAGAACAATTGACTTCCGATTCCCTTAAGTGAGGTCTTCTTCTCCTGCCAAGGCTGGTAGTGGTTCAGGGCACAGAACCAGCCTCGTACCTACATAAGCTTTAATGTTGGTCCTAGCTCCTGACGAACAGACTCTTCCAAAGTACAGCAAAAGCATGACAAGATGACTAACGGTGTATGAATCCATTTGCTTCGTCTGGAACTCCGCCTTGTGTTTTTAGCAAGGAGATCAAAGTATTTTCCGCTTTCTCGATTCTTTTATGCTTATTCGAGATGCTTCTCCTTTCCTTCCTTCCATCATTGAATCCTCTGGCCTTGTGGATCTAGGAGTTGCTTTCGCTGTTTTGATTCCCAAATCCTCGCTTTTCGTACGAGGAGCTCGATTTGCAATACTTGGGCCAGAATATTGCAAGACGGGGGTTTCGAAGCAGAATTTCAAAGGCCTTGGGGTTCCTTTGTTGCAATTCTTTCAATACGATACTGGAACTGAGGACGAGATTTCAATGCAGTGCCGTATGCCATCTAATAGTTTCTTTCTTAAGACAATCTGCTTTTATCTGCGTGGTTCTCTGCTCGGTGCAGATTTTATTCGCTATGCCGGAGAACTTTCTCCGAGCTACTAGGACCTAGGACGCTTTCTGAATCCACTGCTCTGCCCTGTAAACTTTTTCCCCAAGAGGACACTTTATATAAGCCCGTGGATTTTACACTTGGTTGAATGCTTCGTTGGCTTCGGGCTCTGGGCTACATTTTGCATTTTCCCATTATTTCCACCTATGAGCGTGGTCTCGTAAAGGGTTTACAGTCTGCCGAATTCACTGAGAGATTGAGCGGTTTTTTAATACCAGAGTCTTTTGGACCCAGTGGAGACAAAGTGAATTCGACTTTTTCTCGTGATATTTGTCCTGTTCGCTTATCTGTTTTTTTGACGAGGGCACTATGAACGAGGCCAGACGACGAGATTGCATGATAAAAGGCATAAAAGGGAAGTAGGATAGTTTCTACATTTCGATGACTGCTTTTTTTTCTTACCATTNTGACTGCTTTTTTTTCTTACCATTTTTCATCGATAGGGTTTCTAGCGCTTCAGCCACACCTGCCGTACTCGTGACGACGATATCAGGTTGAGTTACGTCGGGTAGGGCGTTCCGTCTTCCCGTCCTGCCGGTGTCGATGAATTTTTTCAGTTCGTCCGCCGTCATATGTGCCACAGTCTCGGGGTCAATATCACTGCCAGCCAACATTTTCAAGCTCTCGTTCACTTGTCCGCTTTTGGACTCATTGCTCCCACCTTCACTGCTCTGTCCGGGTTCGCCCATGGCTCAAAGTAAAGAACACAGTCGCTTAAAATAGTCTGTTGGAATTGACTAAACTGAACGCGGTTTCACCGCCGACGTTGCCAGTCGGAAGGGATGAGAGTGTGCAGAGCAGGAAAATAAATTTGGGAAATTCATCTAAATTGAATCGGTGCTTTTCCTCCAGTGTATTTTTTCTTCCTCCTGGAATCCTTAATCGGGTTGGTTTCTCATTTCCGGTCGGAGTTTACCTGGAATTCAGAAAGGGATGTCATAAAATTTCAATTTCAAACTCACTGTTTCCTCTCTCACTTGACGTGAGGAGCGACTTTCTCTGTTCAAGTCGGAGGAAGTGCAATCACTTCTTTTGACAACAGATACTAAGGAAGCACAACTGTTTACGTTCTTCAAGTCATTGAAGTATGACCAACAACATACTTCGGAGCATACGAACTTGAAGTATATGTGACTTTTCGAGCACTGAGCACAGGCCGTATTGACGACAATGGGCCGATTTAAGGCCTTGGAAATTCAATACTTGAAAAAATAGGTTCCTTTGTTGGAAGTTGTTGATGATTTCAGCTGAATAGTGGAGCATTTGGCCGACCTACTTTCGCTTGCTGTTGGATTTTATGAAAACTGCACGATACTCTTTCCAATTTATGAGCCACGTTTGAGTAGATTGAGTTCCTGGGAAAACTGCGCCTTCTTTTAACAATGTCGATGAATATTGCATTAAGATCACAGCTCGGAAAGTGGAAATCTTTCCAGAAATCTCGCATTACCATATGCTCTCATACAAGGCTTTGCGCTTGAATGCAGCGAGAGATATGGGATTTGGCCATGGTAATTTCACGCTCGAGTAAAAGTACGTGCATTAAAGACAACGAGATGGCTCATAATCCAGGGGGGAAATGCCAATTAGTTTTCACGTCTTTTGCAGATGAGTATCAGAGGAGATTCGCCTAATCTCTCATTCCTATTCAAGCATCCCATGTCTCGTCTGCAAGACCGAAGGATTGGAGAACACGAGCCGGGTGATTTATTCCAGGGAGAGTGCGAAAGTGCCAATGCAAAAAAAGCAATGGTGTGCTAATTACATCCGGATGGTTTAGACAGTCTGCAGCTTGAAATCCCAAAAGCATTAGGTAATGCGGTAGTGCTTTACACAAGGGTGATGAAATGTTGGTCGTGAACCGTGACTAATTTTTGCGTTTGTAAGTAAGCCTTAGCTGTTTGAAAAGAATGTTTGAGCTGAGACTGTTGGCAGAGCTGGTGGGAAATATTGGATTGAATTTGGCAACGCCGAGTGTTGCTGCAGGTGGCAGGATGCAGCTCTTTAGCCTGCAGTGACCTCCTTGGACGGCATTCAAATTCAGGTAATGCCTCCCATAGTGCTTTACACAAGGGTGATGAAATGTTGGTCGTGAACCGTGACTAATTTTTGCGTTTGTAAGTAATCCTTAGCTATTTGAAAAGAATGTTTGAGCTGAGACTGTTGGCAGAGCTGGTGGGAAATATTGGATTGAATTTGGCAACGCCGAGTGCTGCTGCAGGTGACAGGATGCAGCTCTTTAGCCTGCAGTGACCTCCTTGGACGGCATTCAAATTCAGGTAATGCCTCCCAGCAATTGCTGCTATTGACGCTAATATGAAGCAATATGAAAGCACATTCATTCTTAATATTTTCAAATTCAGGTAATGCCTCCCAGCAATTGCTCCTATTGACGCTAATATGAAGCAATATGAAAGCACATTCATTCTTAATATTTGCGGCAGGAGCTCTCAACGGGGCGCCTTCTGCGTCAAGTCAAGCGTAATGACCCAAGAACTCTTTGCTGAGGTAACCTACTCGTACCTCTCCGGTGTGTTGTTGACACGTGCCCAAAAAGCTGGAATGCATTAACGTTTGTCATTATTCCCTCTCACGTCCTTCCAACTAGTGTTATGGCATTGCAAAAAGCACCTCGTCAATTTCAAATGAGAGAGGACTGGAGAAAAACCACCAGTTCTGAAAGTCAGAACGGATACGATTCACACGATTCAAGTATGCGAAAACTCAAATGAATGTAGATGGAATACAGCCATGAACTTCCATGATTGTGTTGCGCAAGAGCTCGAGGAAGATTCATCCTCATTTGGATTGAGGAAAAAAGAGCGAGTTGGACAGCAACATGTTACGATTTCCATTCCATTATTTTGCAGTATTCGCAAACTACGTTCACGCTTCGTTTCCTCTGGAATTGATGCTAGGATTTCTGTCGGGGGGGGGGGGAGCCGCTTCAACTTGGCAATTTCCCATGCTGCAGTCCCTGTGTTTCTTCTCGTAATTTTTCCTTTAGCTGACGTTTTAGATTAAGCTGGTTCCCATCTCCCATTCCCGCAGTTCTTTGAAAGTACACCGGTATTTTGAACATGAGATTCACGAATAGATTGCAAAGAGAAAGGGAACGGTAGAGAGGGAGGGGGCGAGAGAGAATTCCGAGAGAAAACGCTACCGGAAACTATGGCATCTCACTACCGTGGTAAAGTGCTGCTGTATTTCCGGTTTTGCAAGTAACGATGCGAATGCGAAGGGAGGAAAAGCACGCATTTTATTTTCTCTTCTTGCACAGGGAGGAAGAGCCATGGTGTCTGTTACTTAAGCTCTGGCTAACACAGTGCTGTTTTACTCTATTATGGAAGGGAGCGTGAATAAAGTATGGTAATATTTTCTCTCAACTTATAAAATAACTCGCATAGCTTTTGCCTTGCCTAAGCCTGGTCTCTAGCCCTGGGCCCGGAGTCTGGTTTCGGTTAAACATGCATGATTTTCCGTTTGGCCAGGCCTGAAATCCAACTACTTTGAATCCTGCCCATTTTGCGGGACTCGGTGGACGAG
>VRMD01002681.1:0-12622 GCA_009872375.1 Sminthurides bifidus | reverse complement strand
CTGAAAGTTTTGATAATTTTCGAGAAATGTATGTACAAGGACGATGAAAACAATATTTCCCCATGGCTTTCTTTCAAATTTAATTGCACGGCAAGATGAGCTGGATGCGAAAAACGGGATGGTGTTCAGGGCAAATGGTTTGGTAACTCATCCCGGGAGCTGGTTAGATGAAATGTATACGACCTATAACTCACCCCGCTCACTTGTGGCCGAGAACACGAGCTAATGACCAGGGAGCGAATATAAAGGAAGCTTATTCGCCAAGCGACTTTTTCTCTCCTCCAACAAAACTTAAATGGCTAATCATATTTTATTCATGCAACTGCTCAATCACCTAAATTGCATCATTTTCCGCGCTCTTTTTCCCGTACAGCCCTGGATGGACAGGGGTGAGCAAGGCTGTGAACGGCTCATGCCATCCAGCCAGTGTACTAAATCAAGCCGGATTGTTATTACGCAAATCAAGGGCTGGAATTAGCGGAAGGACTTGCAGTTTGCATTCTCACATGATGTAATTCCGTGAAACTGGCTTCTCACTAACAAAAGCAGCCTGGCTGCACAAAGCTGGAAAATCTACAGAGGTGCAGCCAGGATACTGTTGAGGAATCCTTTCGATGCTTAATTCACTGGAATGGATGGAAGCGCAAAAGGAATTGCTTCAATTAGTACGGGAGGAAAAAGGGAAGGAGGCAGTGCTAAATCCAAGGAGAATTAAAACAATTCTTGGAACTACAAATTTGACTGTTTGTAGGCAAGTGGGAGACGAGAATCGTGTAAAATAATTGAGCGAGATGAAAAGCTTCTTCTCTCGTGACTCGGCCTGTGGCAATTTCACGGCAAGAAAAGCTGGTGTGAAAATACAAGTAGAGAGAGAGGAGCTCAAATCTTAAAAGAATTTAACAAGGCCTGTGCCTACTAGGAATAACGTGGGTACAGAAGAGACAGAGACACTCGTGAGAAAAAGTCGGAGGAATTTGCTTAAAATGGCTCCCTCTAAGGCCGAGGCTTGGTTAGCTGGTGTGATTGTGTAAGTTAACTAAGTAAATTCTCTTATGGAAATTACATCCGCACTTAACTCAATCAACTCGAGGAGCTTCAAGTGCCTCGGACGGAGGACGTGTGTCTCTCGCTAATGCCGTAGTTAGGGAACGGAAGTGAGACGCGGATCAAAAGACAGCTGGAAAGGAGTAGAGCAAAACTATTTAACTGCGTCCCTCCGTGCTCAGAATCCGCAATCGGGGCTTGTTGCAAACAACTCTTGTAAAGTATCCGCCCTTCCTTGGACATGGAGAGTTTGTGAAAACAAAACTTTTAACTAACACACAAATGAAAGCACAACAACACAGAGAAAAGAAGTCAGACACATGACTCCAGCCTGCTCTTTCCCTCAACTCTCCGTCCCCCACCCTTAACTTTTACCTAAGTCCCTATCATTTCCACTTTGGCTTGGCTTCTTCGCAACTCTTTGCATATGTATCAAAAAGAAAGCACTGCTGGGAAACAATACAGCCAAGACCAGGCTCACAAAGCGCAACCTTTGCACCCATTTAAATGATAGAGGCGACGAGCATGGGCTTAGAGCGATAAGAATAACAGATCAAACTGTATACGCTCCTCTTGTTTTCAATAAATTCTTTCCCTAGGGGAGAAATCAGTAACGTTAACAACGTTAATCATTAGCCTCGCGCACGTAACTAGCAATTGGCGGGCTGGAATGTGAATGGGAACAATTGAGTTTTATAATGCCTCCGCCAATAAAGCCACATGGAGCGAAGCGGTGCATCGTACGCATGCAAGGGGAACTTGCCATTAAGAATTTAAAGGGCGGAAGGAGGAGAGGAAGCGAGTAAATATTTAAAGACTGGAGAAAGGATAATCTGTGTGGGAATGCTTCACCTAACTATAATTATATCGAGTTCTACGCGTGAATCTATTAGTCTCACAATCATCTGCATCAGAAGAGCATTTTTGCACTCTAATTTCATCTTTTATGATAAATAGAAATCCCACGCGGAGGGAAAAGAAAGCCAAACGAGTGGTACATTCAGTGCTGAATAACATGCCACGATCTCCTCCTTCAATAAGCTTGTTTGAAACAAGATCACGTACATAGTGAGATTTTATTGAGCCGAATTCCAACTCGTGAGCGTAGAATCGGAGACAAAGACGAAAATCACAATACCAAACCCGTGTGTTTCTACACCTCCAGTAATTAGTTGCCGGATAGCAATTTCGTTGCAACTGTTTAGGGTTTCATTCCGAAAATAGGAGTTGAGAGCCACGTTCCAATTACGAATTGGAAGGGTTCGATAGTTTCATTTAAATTACATTATGTAGCAAATATGGAGTTTCACACAGGTTCAACAGAGTCAGTTTCGTCCCTTTGATGCGGTATCAAAACTTGGACGGAATATACCGAACCTGGAATCATCAAATGTGAAGCCAGCTAAAGTCCATGCAAATAAAGACATGCAGCTAAAGGGTATGGAGTATAAAATTGCAGGGGACAAAAAGCGGATGGAAAAAGCATGATGCATTCAATTGACGTGAAATCATATCAACGACATCCACCAGAGAACCTAATGGCTTAAACAAGTCTGACGTTGGAGGAATGGGAGATGATGATGTAAGAAATTATGAGGCGGTGCTGCACCGAATGAGGATAAGTGTTTGAGAAGTTGAATGACTGAGGGAATACTACGGTACACGATACATTTTCGAGCGGGCTGTAATTTAATTTCTCAAAAGGAAAATTGACTGCAGTGCGAGCGTTGTTGGTGATGGAAGACATAATTTAGAATTTAATGCACGCTCGAGATTATTGTTCGGAATGCTATGGCGTGCATTCACTCAAGTGATTACATGGAAAGTTGAATGATTTTTTAAAAGACCCCGAAGCTGGGCACATTATCGGTTCTGTGGTGGAACACTCGCTTAACTGCCGAAAGACAGCCAAAAAACGCTTATATACTAGACACTCACTGCCATGGACATTAACCAGAGGCATGCGCCTCCCTTGTCTTAACAAACTTCTTTAACTTATGACGACCCTTTTGAAACATATCTTTTATAACATGTGGGTTTGGAAAGAAAGACTGTTTTTTTTCTCCCAGAATTTTTATCCCTCAGTGTATATTTTTGGCACATTTATTCCATCCTTTTCACCATCCATGTCCATAAGTCTCCTTCATGAGTATTGAGGAGATTGAAAAAACGTGAATTAAAGACCGCCCTCGTCTTCTAATTATGTTGGTGTAATAAATCTTTGGTGTTCTCTCGCAAAACTACAGCACGAAATCAGAGAGGCGGATGGAATTTTAAAAAGGAATTTTGTACGGATCACTAGAGATTTGCAAGAGCAGATGAAGGAACTGGCCGAGGTTGACTGACTTGAGCTCGCATGCATTGTGGCGTTGGAGAATTTTCAGCCCGGGGGAGAGATTATGTCGACATAAATGACTGAGGTTGTGGCAAGGAAGGAAATCTGGGCGATGCGAATTACGATGTGAACATGACGAGAGCAATGTCTTAAGTAAGGCGAAAATCCTGGCAAGGAACACCCCCACCCCGGGAAGGAATATGGCGGTGCGCCGTGGAAAAATCCAGAGGGTGTGTGTGCGTACATACACCCGCCTGTACAACATATTAAATTACTCTGTGAGAGCGCGAGTGATTTACTTGAGACGGGATCAAGGGATGGCATGTCGCAAAAATCAAGTGTGAAATAGCATGGCTCCTTGTGGCACTCCTGAGGAAATTTCAGCGAGGGAAGATGAGCGTGGTCGGCGGACGGTTAGCGTGTGCGGTTTGACGGCAAAGCTTCGCAGTGAATTTTACAGCCACATTATCAGCGACAGAAATACCACTAAAACGCCGCAAGAGCGATTATAAGTGACACCCTCAAATCGCTCGTCATAAACGAAATTTACAGCCTTAATTGAATGGCGAAGAGGAAAAAAGTTGGTGCATTAATGGCAAATCTAAATCAGGTAATTGAATTCCAAGAAGAGCGCTCTGCTCCTGCCAGTCTTTTGCCGCGAAAAAGAATTAACACCTGGTTGAGAATTACGCCTTGTTTTACTCGCTGATTCGCAAGCTGACGCCTAATAGATACATTAGCAGGAGGCGGAAGAAAACCCTTTTGCACAATGTATACACGTTAATGGGGCTGAAAAGATTTGACGATGTGAAGGCCGGGAGCTGTGCTCTCTGCGAACTACTTCAAGAGGCTATTAAGGACCACAAATCAAGAGACTAGAGCGATTTTTGGTTCCCACTTCTCGTCCCCAAAGTACAAAGTGAGGTCAGAGCAGCAGTGAAATTTTTCAGCTTAGATGCATTACAGCGGAAGGAAGAGAGTCACGTACAAGTGGGCGGTGGGAGTCTTTATCTGGAAGAAAGTTGGTTTCTCTGCTGCCCATAACGCTGTGAGATTTGCTGGCTTTGTGGTTAGTTAACTGGCCTGGTTTTACTGTGAAAGTTATAGGTGAGAGAAAAATATGGAGGTTAAATGACACAAGAAGAGATTTGCACCACTAATCTGCGGAGAGGTGGGAGTGGCCATTTGGCAAAAAAACCAACAACCCCAACTCCCAGAGGAAGATCACGGGTCGGAAAGAGGCACTCATGCAAACAATTTGTATCACTTTTTTTGCGAGCTGCTGCAGCAGTTAAGTGATTCTATCGGATGTGAACATACATCCATGTACCTTTGCAAAACAAGCTAATTATGGTTGGATCTGGTGGAAAGGTTTTCTCTTTTTTCGAATAAATTTAAGGAATCATTTCAGCCAACTTTTCTTCACGTGAAGAAATACCGGTCGCGGCGCGACACAGCAGCAGATCATAGCATCCACGCGCTTTTTCACTCCGTCCATGCATAATAAATGCAGGCAATTAAAAACCTGTTTGCAGGAAATATTACATGAGGGAAAGGGAAATTATAAGCTCGGGAGTGAGACAAAAATGAATTATCAGACGAGGAAAAATGACTTACGGTGATCTTGCCGTTCTTCCATTTGCAGATGCAGGGTAAAGGGCATGCTGCACCGAGGCTCGGGACGAGATGGAGATGAAGCAGAAGGAGCCCGAGAAGGATTCTCAGCGGCAGATGATTTGTTGTGGTCATATTTTCTGCGGCTCTCTTCCTTGATTACCTCATGATGTGAACAGAGACGAACTAAATGGCACTGCGCACTTTGAATGTAAATATTTTGGATGGGCGGGGACAGAACCTTGAAATATTTTGCACAAACATGCACTGAACGCCGAGCGAGATGCTTGTAGAGTTAATGTCACAGCACTCCAAACAACTTTGATGATATCATATAAAAACAACACTGCAACACACATAGAAGGGAAAAACACTCCTTGACTAAAAGGGACAGTTAGTCGTCTCCTGTCCGGTGGTCACAATCCATACGGAGTGCAGTAGCCGATGCGAGGACTTGGTCATACAGTCACGTTCCGCAGCCAAAGGATATTTGCATCATAGAGCAGATCTGAAATTCACACATGAATAAATACTAAATTAAAGCACAAATCTCAGCTCACTCGGCATCACAACTTGAAGAACCCACCACTACGAGTTGATTCAAATTGACTCGTCTCTAGCTAATAAGAGCCATGACGGCTGAAAAGTTGATCGGAGTGACCGATTCAGTCGCAATTATTGTCACATGAATCGTCGCAATGTGAAGTCCCATCCATGTTGTCCTGCTCTTCCCTTCAGATCAGCCTCGCATATTCACGGTGCAGCGATGCGGGTGAAATGAAATCTGATAGTGATTTGCATCTTGCTCGAGGTTGAAAAATTCCGGAATGAAAAACACTTGTGAACCAAATTGGTTCTCGCGCTTTATTAATAATCTGGTGTGGATTTGCGTAGGATGCAGGCTTTCCGCCTGAAAATTAATCATCTCCCTCTCTCTCTCTCGCGTAACTTTTGCCACTGTCATAAACAATACGGTGTTGAAATTCGATCAGTTTCAATTTCCACCTCGCCAATGACGAACCTTGGACATGACTGAATGAAGAGAGGATGTTCATGAAATTGTTTGCGGATTCCAATTTGCGATTCTTGTACATACATCCCCATATGTGGATTGAAACTGAGGAAACATCAACAGTCAACTCTGACTCAAACGCCATGCTTTTCCTTTCCAAAGGATGACGACAAGGATACTGATGTAGTCATTGTCATCATCATATCGTATCAGGGTACGGTGTGGCTCTTACGAGCAAATTCTCTTGGGTGGTGCACCCTTTAGGGATTTCAGTGCTGGGAAGTGATTAGTAGAAGCAGATGATGGAATGTTCCAATGTCATCCATCTTTACGGCGTGCATTCTTGATGCACGTGAATACACAAGATGTAGTGTACACGAGCAGTTCTTCTCTGCTCTGCCCTCTCAAAGTAATAATATTCCTGCCGTGAATATCATCACTGCGTCTTTCTTCTTGGCGTATTGACTTTTCGTCTATTCATTAAAGGTATGCGGAATTTAGTATGCGAACACGGCCTCATGTCAATCTTGCAACAAAGGCTTGCCATTATATCATGGAACAGAGAAGAAGCACAGGAGGAAAATGATAGAGAGAGCCAAGTGGAAGGAATAACTTGTAGAAAAAGGATGCGTGGATTCTAATCATCAATAGATTCAATGCTATGGCAGCAATGCTCTAGCTCCTCCTGTTAAGATTCAGCTTCGGTTGAAAGCGTGAAGAAAATGTGCTCACAGGAACGGAAGAATTATTGCACGTAAATCTTCAATCCTATCCACTTGTACAGACACGATGGGCCGGGCCTTGTTCGCATATACATTTCCTACAGTTTCACAATTTGGCTGCGTGAAATGTGTGCCGGCATTGTATGCCGTGGTATGGGAACAAAAAGATGCGAGTCCTTCGCGGATTATGAATGATAGAAAGTCTGTCTTGTTTGCATTAGTTTCTCTCCATCTATCAACTGCTGACTTGTCCCGGAAAGGAAATTGTTTTACCAATACTTTAGATTGTGCCTCCATCGTCTCAAGGAATAGCACAGAATGGCTGTTTGGATGAAAGGCAGGACTTTGGGCTCCATTGCTTGCCGAACATGTATGACTGGCGGAGGTAAAACATTGCGGATTAAATCTCCTCCTTGAATAGATTGACGGTTGGATGGGATCGCTTTCTAAAAGGGTATGCAGAGCAGAGCTCAGTGAGGATTTTACACGCATCATGAGCGATCTTCCAGGTCATAAGCAAACGGGCTGAATTCTCATAAGCGCAAGTGAAGAATGAAGCTGCCAGCTGAAGCTCCTTGCACATCCACAGCGCACACGGGAGAGAATGATGAGCAAAATCTGACGAGAGCCAAGAGGATCAACTCAAGTTGATGTTAATGCTGCACGTGTTTTGCTCTTAGCGTCGCCGAAAAATGCCAGCCGAGTTAAAAAGCGCGAATAAACGCTCGTCCCTCTGGGAACCACGGAACTAAAGTCTGAGCATTTTATATATACAGGACTATCAACAGTATTTCAGCTCGCTGGTTCACTTCAAGCTTACATCTTCCGAGCTGAGGATTTGGCATTCTTTAACCCTAATCCGAGAGGGAAAAACATGGAGGAACTAAGCAACTTGATGATTGAAAACACACAGGGGAGAAGAACAAGAGAAAGAACGTCTCAACCAAATTGCCTGTGTCACCTTCAACCTCTGCAGGACGTGATTGTCCTGACTTCTTCTAGTTCAAGCTGCGGTGAGAGGAGAGCACATCGGCAAAGCACACTTTGAATGCTTCAATGCACCGTAATTGAAAAATGTAGTCAGTCCCACAGCAGTGTACATCTTAAGTCGAAAATTCTTGCCGGGATTCAACCGAGCTCCACATCACATCAGCATCCAGACCTTAAGCTAATCGCTTCATTCCCATTATCCGCAGAAGAAATCGTGGTCAGCAGCAGTTCTGAGAAAATCTTGGACGGTTTACCATCCTCTCATCCCCTCACTCATCTCCTCTACGCCGCCTGTCGCTCTAGTTGTGGGAAAGATTAAAAAATTATGCCGGAGCATATAACAAGACAATGGCTCACAGTCCTGACATTATCATTTGTGGATGCGATTAAAGCTGAAAAGTTAATGATTGAAACACTTTCACAGATAACAGTTCCATAACAAAGGCTTAGAGCATGGACGCTTTTTCTTTCTACACACAACATGGAATATGACGACTAGTTCACGACCAGTCTGTAAGCCTCATCGAGCAGAGGACATGGAGCAGAACGGACGTCTTAAAAGGAAATAACACCTTTTCCGAGGGGAGGAGAAGACAAACAACTATTGAATCTGTAACGAGAAGTTGATCAAAGATCAACTTGATCAACCTCCCTGCCTCCCTTCACTTAACCTGCCTTCGTGTCGTGCCAGAACTGAAGCGATGACGAGATTAAGCGTGACAAACACAAGCTCTCAGTCAGTCAGCAGTACTTGAATTATCAGCACTCGCCGTCGTAAATACTCAGTGTCGATGCAAGCGCAGGCATGCAGTCACACAAAGAATTTGTTGAGTCTGCAACCTTATAAAGTTAACAAGTTAACAGCAAACATGACACGCTGGCACTTACATGAATTCCAAAAACTTTTCAGCCTAGGCCCAAACTAATTTGTGAGCACAAATAAGTTATTGCAGTCAGAGTCAGATCCAGGACCAGAACAAAAACTCAAGAGCAACAACAAACTATTAAGACCCTCGCCCTCGTATCAAATCTTGTTGCCAAGCTCGTATGCGAATTCAGAGTTGATGTCGAAGCTACAACTTGCAAACAACTTGTGGTTTCATGCATTTATAGCGGCCATTCAGCTCTTATGCAACCTTAGGTTACATGGACAATTTGCAAAGAAATTCAAGACGGAATGCGGGAATGATTGATGAAACGTTGTAGAAAATAGACAGGCTGCATACAAATAGTCTGGCCTGGCCCGTGTCCTTGATGCCCTCCACTTGAAATATTCTGTGGTGGTGGGACACAGGGTGGTGGGTGATGTGGCTGTGGCTAAGGTGCTGTGAGGTTGATGATTCCACATAACTTTCAAAGATGACTTTTATAGAAAGTAGTAAGGACAATGCATGAGATGAGCAAGGGAGATAAGCTAAAAGACTCGAGAGGGGAGATGACGACATGGAGATGACAACAAAAAACGCTTTTTTGCCCCTTCAGTCCACACTGAATTAGTGACTAAGTTTTTTCTCCTTTTTCAATACTGAGAGCGAGCTGCAAGAATTTTAATGAGAATCACCCAGCGCTCCAGTTGAGCTTTGCCATGACTGAGATTCATGTTTGTGACAACGTGCTATTGGTCTTGAAATTCAACTTATTTTGCAAAAGCTAAATACATAGAATTGGTGACTCCGACTCCGGTGAATTTCAAATCTTAACAAGGACCTGTTCAAATCTAAGTTGACGACCTGATTGAGGAAATGGACAAAACTCACGTGCTAGGATGTAGAAAGTATCCTCCGTTCAAAACACTGAAGCAACATTCACGCACTCACACTTTGTTATCCGTACACCTGAATAGTGACACTGACGCGGAGAAATTCCAAGATTTCACACAAATCACTGCAATAAACTGCCTCCAGTTAGTCCGATTGTTGACTCCTTGGAAATGGAGCGTGGACTTTCGAGGGTGCTCGCGCGTGCTGGTATGTAGCGAAGTGGGGAACTGATCTGCTTGTGGATAACTATGAAAAACTCGTTTAATGACCACACATAACCGTATAACTGGTAGTTGACACGGGAGGAAAAAGCCGTAGCAAAGGGTTTATTGGACAGATGGAGAGGAGGTTTGAATACTTGTTGGAAACGGGTTGAAAGAATTTATCACTTGAAATATTCGGCGTGAAGTGAGAATATGTCGAATGTCAACTGCAGGATGGTGGGATCACAAATCCTCAAATGTGCATGTCACAAGGGGCATATGACAGGGACGTTTTAATCGTGAAATGTGCCAAAGGAAACTGTTCGTAGACTCTTTCAAGTGGGCAATGCCTCAAGTCCTTTAACCTCTCACGCTGAGAGAAATAAGCCAAGAAGGAAAGACGATGAGGAGAGCTGTTAAATGTCTGTGAAATATCCACAAGTTCACGGGAGGACAGGCTATTTTCCTTTTGGACTTTTGATGGCTAGTGCTGTCGTAAAGGAAAACGATATGAGAACTTTGGCGAAGTGAACCCAACAACAGACACTGAGACACTGACTGACTGACGACGAGATGATGAGAGAGAGGTACTTGGTTGTACGCCGACAGTCACAAGTCGCACAATCGCAGGGCAGTGAATGAATCGACGGCTATAGGAAAGAGGCAGTAAACGCTTAAGAAACGGAAGGAATTCGAAGGACGACAGGACTTTGTATGAGCTTAATGGCTGTTTTGGTTGAATGAATGGCTGGAAATGAAGAAGTAGGCTCACTGACACTATGTGTCCTTCAGTTCCGTTCACTTACTTCCGGAGAGGCACAGGAGTAAAATATGTGGCAACCTATAGTCAGAATTCCTTTCGATCCTTCCCGACCGTTGAAAATACTTTACTTTTGGAAATGTTTTTTTGTCCAGGGGGAGAGGTTGAAGAACGCGTGTTTGTACTCTTTGGCCGTTAGAATGTTTCTGATGCCAGTGCTCTTGAGAGAGGGGATTCAGCATGCTATTTTGAGGTGAGAGTTTCCTCCGACAAATGTTACGCATACACACACTCCCTCCGAGCAAGCGAACTGGGTAAGGAAAAATCTCTCCCACGACAAACTCGTCTTCTCAGGAGCAGCAAGCTATGCAGCAGGTTCACCCGAGCTATGCCATTCCATCTCCAATGGTTTACTCTACACTACGACAGGATTCCACGAGGCGGGTGCCTGGCAGGAGAAAATTCTCTTGGAAACTCTCTGCTGCCCCGAGCTCCTGGGGCCGGAATTGTGGAAGGAAGTTTGGATGGGAATGGGAACTACTACAAGGAGATGAGGAGCGGAATACGAGGAACGGGCCTTCTTTCTTATTCTTATTCTCTTCTACTACTTGTTTGAGAAGGCCGTGTCGTCCTCTATAATAACACCGTAAGAGTCATGTGTAGGACCAAGTTGGTGCTACGGTAGCCTGGACATGAGCACACGAGGGTAAGAAACAGAGGACAGTAGAAGTAGACACGGGAGAGAAGAAAATTAAATGAGAGGATTGAAATCTGTGAATTCTTTTGTTATGGCAAGTTTTTCGAAACGTCATCGTCGTAGTAAGATGCGTAACTATACGGAGAACGCTGACATTCGTTTTTTAAACGAGTTGCCCTCCTATTTTGTCCCAAGGCTTCCATGCCCTGCCTGTCTACCTGCCCTGCCTAAAGTGGTGCACGGTGCATGAAATCCACCTGGATAGGGGTGTGTTCAAGGGATGAAGGTGGCTTTGCTCCAAGCGATCCATATATTCACAGACACATTCCGCCGCATACCCTTCCTTGCTGCACTGGTATACAAACTTATATTTCTCCTCGGAGGCAAAAAGATTCTAAAAAATCATGGGAGGAAAGAGCGTTAATCCGTTCAGCAATGGATGCACTCCCTCGGCAACTCCACAGGTAACGCAGTCGAGGACAGGTCGAGCCGGTGAAGCAAGGAGGAAGAACAAGACCAGCCTTAAGTACATCGTAATGCGAGCCAGACAAAAAGAAATCCAAGAGAGAGAGAGAGAGAGAGCTCCTTAAGCAACGACGACTGAGCTGAAAACGCATGCAATTCTCCCAGTCTGAAATAAATGCACGACAACCTCTCGGATCCTCTCTCTCTCACACAAATCCGAGCCATGCGACGCAGGTAGGCAAGGAAGCACAGGTGAGTGTCGGATTGAGGAAAGGCTTGAATTGAACACGACTCTCAGTCAGCTCTGCTGTGGAATCCTTGTGCTGGGTAGAGATTTAAATGCCTTGATTGAACATGATGCGAGGCTGAAAATTTTCTATGCTCACGACTCTAAATTCAAGATTCGGATTCGAGATAATAGAATAATGCTGGAGGAAAAAAGTCGGAAAAAACTCACGGGCTATGGCTGGGTGAAGTACTACTTGCCAAGGCGGAGAGTGTCGTGCTCAGGAATCTCTACACGCTGCACAAACGCCATTTGTACTCAGCGCTCCAACTTTTCGCGTCCATGAGAATCTCTTAACGAACCGTAACTCGTGTTTGTAACGACCAAATGCTGAATGGAACATCACGGAACCAGGTTGCAATCTTGTCGCTCAATTGTTAACTGCTCCGGCTCTGGGAATCTCTTCGGATGCTCAAGCCAGTCTTCCTCCTCCATCTGATCTTTATCCTGGTGGATGGATGAGATGTGCAGGAGTTTAAAAGCAACCCGGTACCGTGTGAACGGCGCACGAACCAGTAGCTTTACATACACAGACACAAATCAATGAAGTTTTAGACAAGTTACGCGCTCTTGTCACGAAACACCTTTTAGGAAACACATGCATAGGATTCGGGATGGCACACGTGCGGAAAGGTGGACATAAGAGCTTGTGGAAGATTCCGTAGAAATTCTTCCCTAATACGTACGTCATATTCCCCGATGCAACAACCTCCGAACCTTGATTCGCCACCTGC
>VRMD01002680.1:0-12622 GCA_009872375.1 Sminthurides bifidus | reverse complement strand
GGAGAATTAGAGATGTGTTTACGGGAAGGTGCACGAGAGCATAAAAAGAAATTCAATATCCGCCGCAGCTCTCGTATTAAGGAAAGGCGTGAACGGAAGGTTTCTGACATGCTAAAGAGGATGTTGGATGATTAGGTGATGGATTTATTTGAACTTTTGTGGTAGTTTAATAAATCTTTTGCGGGTAAAAAATACTGATGGTATAAAAAATGTGGTGATGGGATTTTTACAGTTTTTTGCATGATAAAATGACGTTTTCCATGTAACATCAGCTAGTTGCTTTCACGAGCTCTTCAGAACGACATCATGTCGAATTTTAAGCAGCAATTTGATTTTTTGTCTTTCTTTTCTAAATTACCGAATATACAGCAGTGAAAAGTGTTGAAAATTGTAAGCAGTCCATGTTTACTTGCATTATCTGAAGTTGTTTTGAATGCGAACAAGAAAGTGTTTCCTTTGTCAGAGGGAAATTGTGCGAAGCTAATAAAGCAACGGAAAACGTTAAAGCTGTTGACTAAACTTTCATTGCCGTGCAAGCGTCGTCGTGATCTGCTTTGCAAGGCGTTACCGTGCATTAATATCATTCTTCGTGAGCTAAATCAATTCATAAAACATGAAAATAAACGTGACGACTCCTCTGCAAAAATACAGACTCATGCCAGAGCACGATTATCTTCTCTGTCAGGCAAGACTGCGAAGCGAAAAAAGTCAAAATCCGACAGTGAGTGAGAAGGAAAGCAGTGCAGGTGAGCAGCCAATTACCCAGCCTGTGCGGGCAGGAGTAGCGCCAGAATCTCTTCATCTGGAGCAAATCACACCTGTTGATTCGCCTGCAGAAGATTTATCTGCGCCAATCATGGAAACCAAGGATGAGCAACAAATACCTGATCCGCCTTTACAACCAGCAGCCGCTCTCCCACCAGAGCCAAGTTCAGCGCAAGTAGCAGCAGTAATGGAAAAATTAAAAGAAATTGAAGCAGCTTCTGGCCAGCCAAAAGCAAGGGGATGCTTTCAAACGAGCGCACAGCCGGATTTGGAAAATCCGGCCACGCCGTTGCCTGCAACGGAAACGACGCTGGTAGCGTCGTCTCCCCCGACAGGGGGTCACGTCTTTCCAGGGCAGCCGCCGCCGCCGCCAGAAAAGACCAGTCGCAAAAGAAAGATTATGACAAAAGATGATATTTTAGATGCTGCGGATACAAATGTAGTCGAGCCACAAAATTGGAAAAGGCTTAGACGTGCGCCTCGAAGATTGATTGAAACAATGGAATAAATTTATTGATCTAAAATTTCGTCTACGTTTCTTATTTCCACATTATTCATTTTGTCAATGACAAAAGCCACGCTTGATTCCAAGTAGGCAATTACTGAAATAGGCTCAGTAGTAGCAGTACTAAATGTAAAATCTAGACGGGCGGTGCCAAAGCGAGTTACTTGCATCACGCCACTAGTTTCAGCAGGAAGACAAAAATACAATACAACTTGATTTCTTTCCAAAATCAAGTTGCAACGGAGGAATAGAGTACATATTATTGTTGCACGAACTTCCAAGGCTTTTCAAATTAAAATGCTTAAACTCGTAAGGATCAGTTGTTTGACTCCCAAATCCTGCGCTATTAGAGATAAAGGCTAAACACATTCGCTCAGGGAGCCGCCCTTCTAACATTGATTCGTTTGAAAAACTTTGAACACCGGATGGTATTACAAATGATTTCATGGTGACCCACTTCATTGGGATTTTTGCCTGACCTCTTTCCATTAACATGTCATGATTACGCAAGCTTACGCTAGGTATTAACTGCTGGCACCGAATCCAAATGGACGCTTCTTGTATCGTCACCTTGTACTCGATCAACTCATTCTTATCCGTCTTATCTTGCGAAATCAATACAAAGTCATTGCTAGATCTCGTAAATCTGACCTTGACGGAAAGACCTGGCGGCAATAATATTGGCAGAGAAAACAGATCGTGATGAATTTTGCCGCATACTTCGAAACCATCCGCCTCCTTCAACAGTTCGTTTCTCACCTTGAAACTCTTATTAGTTATCGAAAAAGTGCCAGGGCTCTCATTTGGATAAAAGCCGCACAACGCACCACCCGTGACTGCATAATCTAAATTATCGCCGAGCAAATTCTCAAGGAAACTGCGATAATTGTACAATACAGACTCTCCAACAATGTTATCGTTGACGCTGACTGTGCAATTTTCGAATAAGGAACCGAGAATATTATTCACAAGAGCAGATGTAGAAGATGAATCGGGGGCGCGACCACCAATTTTCTTTACGACTTTGGCGGTTACGGCCAAGAACGTTTCTGTAAGATAGTATTTCTGTATTAATGTATCATCAATTAGCTGTTGTCATTTAAGACAGAAATACTACCTTACCTGAAAGATCCAAATAGGTGTTTTCGCTAGGATTAATATAAAAATCAACCCCTGCTGCCGGATTAGACAAGTCACTCCTCGTTGAAATTTCTTCGTACGTGGTTTGATTAAATGTGGGATCAATGTTGAATGGTGGGAATAAGTCCACCGAAGATCTGTAGACGAGCGTCATGGCTGCTAATCAAACAAATCGCCCGAACAAGTCTTCTTCTTTTTATGCGTCCTCTTGGCTCATTTGCGTCTTTTAATGTGTCGCTTGGACGCAACGGGCGTTTTTCTTCTTTTAACCCGTCGTTTACGTTTTGGCTTTACCTCTGCGAAACTAGCTTTCGACCGGCCCATTGCTAGACGGGAAATGAGACGACCCCTGGTTGGACGTCGGGTGGTTATACCGCTGCCTTGCTGCAATCCGAGCACATCCTGTATGATTTGCGAACCTCTGTTGCGCACAACATCCTTAAATCTCTGTCCTTGCATCATATCCGAAAGACTTCGCTGAAGGAATTGATGACCATGTGGTGCTAATACATTACCGGCCGTTTTCATATGTGGCAGCATAAACTTACGCATGCTTGAAAAAAACGTTCCGAGGTTACCACCCCCACGCATACGTCGCGAACCCTGATGAAAAAACGTTAGTTAATTACTGTGACTCTCGAGCTGAATGAGAAAAAGTAAACTCACCTAGAAATAATGCAAGTGGACTGACCCAGCCCCTGCTTGGGGGAATACATGCATCTCATCCATTACTTCAAAATTTACGTCTCAAATGCAGAACTAATGTCACAAGTGAGTTCGGCAATGGAAAATATTCGCCTATCTCATTGCGAATTTCAATATGTACAGTATTAATCAAAGGAGTCGCAAGACGTAAGTAATACACAGGTGAAAAAGATGTACGAACTGTTATATCCGCATCAGTAATTTTCTGCTTTGGCATATAAGGCAATGTTCTAACTAAGGGGGCGTAGACGTTGCCAACAGGTATTGGGTCCGTTAAATTTGAAAATACAAATAATGTAGTTCTTCCAACACACCAATTAGCGGAATAAGGAGCTTTGTATTCGCCTTGACTAAAAATTGTTTGTCTTGTAAACCCAAGAACTTGAGTCACACGATCCGAAAAATAAAATTCGCACAACACTTTTTTTCGATCCACCGCGGCTTTCACATATTCACCATTATGCGTAAAATTAGCTGTAACAGCAAGTGTGGCCAACTGTGGTCGCACAGTCGTGTTGATCGCAGTGACTAAGTGAATAATGCTTTTTATTTCACCCGTAAGTTGAATTGTCTCCGTTTTCTCATTTGTTCTGCTAGACTTCCCTTCAACATCTAATGCTTCTGCAGTCCAGGTAACGATACTAACTGTCCTATCAGCGTGCTTAACGTCACTGTCAAAACTGACAAAGCCTGCAGAGTAGCTTTTTTCACACAGACCAATTTCCCATTCATCAGGATCAACTGTTAATGGATGTGGCAATTGCACTTTAAAGTTATTCATGCGTGATTCCGGATAAAGGTCGCTGCTTGCGTTTGAGACAAGATAAATGTACTGCTCAGTCATTGTGTAAGCGATGCCTTCCTGTGTTCAACTAAATCTTGCAAGCACAATTTTCCGTCTAAACCCGTCTTTGATTCAATAGGGAATGGTGAGATATAAACTGAGCCGTCAGAATAGCACACGTAAAAGCCACGCCCAACCTGTGAAGATCCATACACGTTTAACATCGCCACCATAAACAGTACAATAGGCTTTTGAAAATTTCACTTACGTTTTGCAAGCTACATCGCCTCCTTTCAACTTTGTTGCAGCAGCTACAACGAATGTCACTGGTCACTGTTGGAACTTGCTTGCAAAAAAGGAACTGCCAGATATTTTGAAAACAACTCATAGTACTTTTACCAGTTCAAATTGTGTAAAACTACCAATTATTTCTTCGTTATCTAAATCACGAAGCCAGTAATGATGTAATCCATCAATGAGTTTGTGGCGCACGACGACGAATATTTCATCCGTGTACCGTGATTGTGATTTCTTCTCAAGGCTGTGTCTCCAATTTGCAATTCGTACCCTATCATTAGGGAAAAAACGTTGTTTCGAGCGTGCTGCTTTCGTCAAATTAGGGTCGTACAACCGGTGTAATACAATTATCTGTTTTAAACGATCAACTTCCAAGTCGTTTGGGGCATACCCAGTTGATCGTGACTAAAAAATGTAAATTATTCTTTGACGCACAAAGAAAAAGAGCATACGATTACGCAACCACAAACACAATCAGCTTACAATTGAATCGTTGATTGTCCGAACAAAGAATGGCAACGCATCGATCCACCTCCGATCACCAGAACTCTCAAAATGACGATGAATTTTTTCCAAAATAGTACGAATGGCTCGTTCGCTTTGACGAGCCTTACCATCTTGTTCTGTGCTGTAATGTCGAATGTGATATCGTTTGCAGAGGGCAGTGAACTCCGAATTATAAAATTCGCGACCCTGTCCAAACGTTTGACGAAATCAGTAATAATACCGAAAAAATACTACATCCACTCTATTCCTTAGCATACCTTATCACTTTCAGTATACGTGGAGAAGTTCTCGCGTCATTAATAATTTGTGTAAAAGCCTCGGCTGTTTCTCCCCCTGTTTTATTTTTCAATGGTCTCACAAAAAGTTTACGGGTAAACGAATCAACCACAACTAGTATAAAGCTGTTATTGTCGTTTTCCTGCTGAAACTGGATTAAACTCATCAAGTCCGCCTCCCACTGTTCGTGCGGACCGTAAGCTATTACTTTGCGCTTTGGATAATTTCGACGGCGTGGCAAGTACTTCGTTTAAACAGGATCTGCAGTAAGCTCAGCCTGCAATATTTTTTTTGAATAAGGTACATGTTGTAAAAGTGTATTAATTCCACTGAAAATCCCAGGAAAGGATAGCCGCCTGTAAAGCTCTGTCACTGAATTCATCATGGATTCACTTGAAATACAACGCGCCCTCACTAGCCTTGTAAAATGTTCCCGTCAAAAAATTGTATACCGTATCGCTGCAATTAACCAATTGCCAATGCTGCTACACCTGTTTGAATCAAGCACACGAAATTTGCTCGTCGTTTTGAATTTGGACTACGCCTGGGAACGTGGCAACCACTGGGTTGGTCTCTATACCAACAATAACTGCTCTCGCATCAAGTACTTTGATTCTCTAGGCGTTGCCTACGAGCAAAGTCATCCATTACGCAATTCTTGAACACCTTAAATCGCCCAATTGACATCCTACAATATAAAACTCAGCGTATGTACACGTCTGTGTGTGGGCAGCGAACAATCTTGTTATTATATTACAACCTTAAAGGATACAAATGGGTGCAAATCGTTCGTCCTTTTAGGTCAAAGCCTATACTGTTAGAAAATGAAGCCATGAGACTCGAATCTAGCTTAAAGCGAAAAAATTGTAAGAATGAATTCTTCAAAATACAACTCTTATAAACTTGAATTCTTTTACTTTATTTGAGCTTTTCATTGAGCAATACGTACATATTAGCCAGTACAGAATCATTCAAATACCACCATAAACAGTCATCTCAAAATGCAGACTAGTTAGAATCCACTAGAATACGATTACTCAACGCTCTTAAGTTTTCACAAGAGAGTCTCAAACTCCTCGTCGTACTCTTCCTGTATAGGAGAGACGGTCGGGCGATATACCCGGTTAAGTTCGTGAAACATGTCTTGTTCGCTGGCCAACTCATTGTCCAAGTCGTTCATGCGAACACATGCCTCTTGATAAGTTGGCAGGTCACGCAGGGCAAGGAGATGAACACGGCCTCTTTGGCGTCAGCGATACATCCACACGCTGATGACACAAATAGCAAGTAGAATAGCGGAAGCGCTCATCCCTGTAATAATAGCAAAGTTCCGAATTAAAGTTGGGTTGGTGCAAGCGAAAAAGTTAAGATTTAATTTTTTTTAAATTAAAAAATTAATTAAAAAATTAAAAATTAATTAAAAAAAAAGCATTTAATCCATTGAAGATTTACTTACCCAAGGAAGCATACAGAATACGAGAATCAGTTGATGCAATTGGCACCAGATTAGCCGGAATGGATGCACAAGCGCTCAAATCGTCATAAATTGCTTTCCCATAGCCTTCCGGCGGTGACGTGAGATGAGGTAAACAGACAGAGGCAGTTGAGAGCTGATAATAATCACATCCAGTTTCAACACAGATGGTACAGGTGTCAGATCGCGTGCAATCTTTATCTGCAATGAAATTTTGTGATTAGCAATAGAATAAAGGACGTGCGACTTAACTGAAAACGATCTGGTATGAATTCGTTCTTACCTAACGATTGGCACATTTCCACTGTAGTGATCGCCGTCTTGCGCACCATTGAGTGAGACGCCTTATTCGATTCTGGTGCAACGCATATGTCAGAACCGAATCCAGGAATGCCTTCGTGGAAATGGCACCCAAGTGCAACACAGGAAAAGCAGTCTCGGCTTTCAGGGCAGGTTTCTGCAACGCCCGAATAGAATGTGAAAGTGGGATAACTAACATAATTGTACTACTACTATTTAGCCCGTGAGAGACTCACCAAGAAGTTGGCATGAATGGACATCTTTAATCCCCTTAGATTCAGCATCAGGGGGCAGGCAGGTGTCGGCAACATGACCAGGAATTCCTTCATGATATGCGCAACCGATTTCAGCGCAAGACTCGCAGGGCAGCTCTATGGGACAGCGATCTGCAAATCGTACATCCGTTCAAATTTGTGAAAGTCATGTCGCAAACAAACCACAGCACACAAACCCACACTGCAGACACACTAGAATGCCAATACAAAAATAAAGTCGCAAAACATTACCAAGATTGAACATGTCGTCCAAGCCAACAATATCAGCTACGTCGTCCAGTACTGAATTATCAGCTACTACTTACACGAAACACGCCAAAATCAAGAAAATGAATAGAAAACGCATCTTCATGCTTGAACAGATACACGCGAGTTTATTTAGTCAATGAAACTTAAAATTGAATTTGACACAACTGAACTTGATTTCAAATCAACCGGATCGACAGAAAATTACTAGACGGGAGTGAAAGTTAAAGACAGAATGAAGATCAAGAACGATCAAAGTACGTTTCAGACAGTTGTCTGATTCATCATTTCCTGAGACTTGCGCGTGACCACTTCGGCTGCCTTTAGGAGGCGATCGGCGTCGGCAACAACAGCAGCGTAAATGACAGACATTGCACGTATTAGATACTCGCAATTTTCAGCATCCAATGTGAACGACATGCCTGTAACATTAGATTTTAAGTTGAGGCAGGAATAATCAAGAAGAGAATACTTGAACAGATCTATAAATGGTAACTTACCGGTATTAGCTCCGGTCTTTTTCACAACTGTCATGTTGGGCCGCTTGTACGCGTACGAAACGTATACCAGCACATCTCCATTGATCTGCGGAGAGAGCGAGAGAGACAAATTAAAATTTAGTAGTGTGGAGAAATTGGATCAGATATTAAAAATTAGTGCGCGTCAGCACTTACCCCCGCTTTCAATGCTGCAATCTCCTCATTAATAATATTAATCCTGGGTTCGTCTGACACTGGAATCTGCACCTCGGGTTGACCTATTTGCGTTTTCCCGAACACGAGACCACCTCGAGAGTACTCGTAGTTTTCGTTGTGTGAAGCCATTGTGAAAGAGATGAAACTGCAGAGTCAGCTAGTAAAGCAATGGGGGTTCGCTTTGAAGGTACGCTTTCCTTTCATACGCCTCGATTCAAACAAATGCGTGCAAAATGAGAATCCACGAATTTGCTACGAGAAAAAATCAACGTTGTAATAGTGTAGACATGATTTGCGAATTATCACAACATAATTAGTTGGGCGTTGGAAGAATTTTAGACTTCATCCACACAGATTGCAAGGGGAACGGACGATTAAATCGATTAACGAAACACATCCTATCATTATTGCACATAAAATACATTATGAAAGCAAAACTGAAATGAAATGAAATTTTGGGCTCACAGAATAGTGTAAGAAATAAACTTTGCGATGATTTGCGCTGGAACTGACTCAATGCTTTTAAAACTATGTACGCCCTGCTTGCATTATGCCATGGACGATTATTCACCCTTTGTCCAGGGAGTCGGTAAGAGAGCAAAGGTGGAACATATGCTTATGCTCTCAATCTAAGTGAAGTGACAAAATTCCATGTGCCAAAAAAGTATTGTTGTTTAATTTGTTTAAACGAGTTTTAATGAGCTTTGGTGGATGTAATTAGAGATAGATGCGAGCCTCTCTGTTTACTTTTGATTAATGTGACACTCTGAGTAGATCGTTATTTTGATTAGCGCGTGATAATTTTTGTTCAAAACACGCTTTCCCTTCGAGTGTTCAAAATGGGACTAGAAAGAGTAATGGTAATAGCGTTAACAGGAATTTTCGTCGCACAAGGTAAGGGCATTCTAGCCAAAAATTAAGTGAGTCAAGTGAACTGAAATCTAAAATGCTTGTTATTTCAACAAGTTCTACAGCTATTTAATTTCGTTGCAGGTTGTTTCTTTGACGATGGTTGTGTGGACTGCACAAGAAAGCCTGGTTGCGTTTTCGTCACCTACGAAGACAGCACATCTGCCTGCGTTGTTGAAGATAGGATGTTTGCAACTGGTAGGCACATTATGACGATGCTGCAAATTCCATCAAATTGTCCCTTTGATCCGATCGAATCGATGGAAGAGGAAGAAGAAAAGAGAGAAGAAGAAGAGAAGAGAGAAGAAGAAGAAGAAAAAGAAATTTTGCCGGTGACAAGCACACCCCCGAAATCCAGCACGGAAAAAAATCAAGAAGTAGAACGGAGTTCGTGAGCCGATTCGGACGACAAGAGCGGCAAAGATCTACAAGCTATTAAGCCAAAAGAGCTGGAGCCCAAAGTAGCAGATAAACCAAGCTTTACGGAAAGCGTTTGGTTTTGGATTTGCGCTATTGCAGGTAAGCGAACAAATAATTAAAAAGCTCATTTTGGGACTCCAACTTCCAGTGCACGCTTTCGTTGCAACATCTTTGTAATTATTTTTTTTGTTTTGCAGCGGCACTCACTACTATAGTGGGGCTAATCACAGCTATTGTGAAGATAATCCGCTATATCCTCAAAGCGCGAGCGAAAATCAAGGCTTGGAGGTCCGGAAGCAACAAGGATAACCAAAACCTCATCAACATAAACTACGAAGACTGATACGAAGACTATGTTTTTGTGATGTGTAGGTTAAGCTTAGTGTTAAGAGTGTAAAGGAGTTCTCTTGTTTGAAAGTACTCGTGTAATGAGTTCACCGTTGAAGCCAAGGCTTCATGTTTGCACAAAATCAAAGTCCGACACAGTCGAGCAGATTCTTCTTTCCTGTAGAGTTGTGGCACTCTAATTTGTGTTAAACAGTATTTGAAGTGAGTTGATAAAAGCCTATTTGACATCAGTTCCTGCTAGGAATTACCTGCTCTCGTGTTTAAGCTAAAGTGTACAGAAAAGTTGTTGCACAAGTAATTTGTCCTGCGGACTTGCCATTCGAGCTACCTCAAGTCTTAATGTGTACACCGCTGTGATTGTGAAGTAGTTTGCTCAATAAAATAAGTGTGTCCCACGCTATTCTAATGCAAGTCCAATTTTCCCAAACTTGTCTTGCGGGTTTAGAGGGATCCCCTACTACTGTCCATTCACAATGCCGACATTTAAACTCATGCTCCGCGTTGTGATATTATCTAATGTGATCTTCCATTAGTCCTCGAATAGGAACTTGGTGAGCAGCAAATATTGGAGGACACAAATTATAAACCTGACATTTCACCACATCTTTATGCATCAATTCCAAATGCTGCTTGTACGTCTTACTCGTTTTGAAAACACAAAGTTTGTCTTCCAAAATACAGAAACGACAAGCCCCATGATGCATTTTTGCAGACTCTTTTGCAGCGTTAATTGAATCAAAGACACTCTTTTTACCATATACCATTAACTTATCAGTCTTCCGCTTGCGCTTACGGGTCTTATCCAAACCTACTTCATCCTGTTCACCATTTTCCTTTTCCTCATCTATAGGAGGAACCTCTATGAGAGTACATAAATTAATGTCCAACGGACCCTGAGCCGGTTCAAAACTGCCTAGGATTTCCAGATCTTCCTCATCCTGATTTGAAGGAAATATTTGCTCCCTAATTTCCTCGCAAATAGATTCATCTGTACTCACAGCCAAAGGATCTTCTGAGACCTTCTCTGCCCTGCAACCCACAGGTATCAGGTCTACCTCTGTTTCCTCACTAATATAAAGTGGATCAACGCAAGTATCAGACACTACAGAAGTTCTCAACAAATAATCAGACGGAGAATAATAAAAGACCCTGTTTGTCCTGAACATAGACCTCACGTCTGAATGAGAAAGCTCGTTGCATCTCTTAATTTTGGAGTCTTCAAAATCATTGCGTGAAAAGTTCAAACAGAAGTCAGACTTATAAATTCCCACAGCTTGTAGATCATAGTGTCTGTACGGAATCTTATCATTACTCAATTGCTGATAAAAAAAGGCAACATCTTGATTATATTCAGTTACGTTACTCATAGGACCTGAATACTGCAGAAAATTGTCAGCTGCATCTTCGTAAAAATTTAGAAATAAACCCAGTAGCGATGAATGTTGTGAATGAAACAGTCGGTAGTAACTACCAGCTTTCATTTGAAAATAAACTGGGCGTTCCAAAATGCTTATCTAAAACAAAATTCATATTCTGCCCCTTAGAGCCTACAAGTCTTTTGGCTTTTCTTAGCGCTTTGGGTCCTAACTGATCAACCATGGCAGGCCATGGAAGATACTGGATTCTTAGCTGGATATCTTCAACCTGACACTCGCGATAAGTAGTGCCAAGCTCTGGCTGAAATGCAAGATAACAGTGCTCCTCTGCAGTATCTTCTCCGTCATTCACAGAATCTAGTTTGTAACTTTGCCGTCGAACTCTTATAGGTCCTTCTTCTTCAGCGAAGGAATTCATTGCCGTACGAAATATTTCAAAGCCTTCTTCGTCCACATATTCATGAGTTATAGGATGATTATTCTTCCGTCCACTTGCAACTCTGAAATGCAAAAGTAATGTCACTAATTGGTTGAACAAATAATAGCTCCAAAACCATAATTATATTAAGACTCACCCAATCTGGGTCCAAACGAGTATCTTTTTGTCGAACTTGTCCTTCCCATCCGTGAAAAGGACCTTCTCTACGCCGACAATATCAGCAATTTCATAAAATTCCCTTTGGCCTTGGAAGTAATACTGAACGCTCATTTCGCTCCTGCGTTCAGTTCGCCTGGAAACTTTTTGCCTCGAAGCATTTGCAAGAGACTGAAACACAGAATAGATGTGAGAAAAATTAACAGAAATGCAAATGACATTAGAATATTTATAAAAATTATCCAAATCCTGTCATTACCGTAGTAGGCCTGGGAATTTTAGGTAGATCCTTTGCATGACTCCTGAGAACGCGTTGATTAACTATATCCTCCGTCATCTGAAATTTGAAAAATGCATGTGAAGAAAACCAACTATGATTTAAGCTTTGCATTGAATTGCTAGCTAAAAAAATTTTTGGGGAATTACCTGAGCTTGAACTTCATCGTCTATCACAATTCCTTTTTCTCGTTCTACCTCTTTGACAATGTTACCTGCAGTCAAACTAGTCACAATAACTTCTTCATCACTGCCTTCATCGCTAGTTACTATAGCTTCTCGGTCGAGGTAACTCATTTTTGCCTAAAATTATACACCGTTCAATCAATAATTAAAATTAACCACGCAAACAAAATACAAATCTCTTAATGTATTAAACACAGTAACTACAGCTCTTCTGTTTAAATTCATCATAGCCAAAAATACCATCTCAAATATACCTTTTCCCATACAAGCAACCTCATATAGTAGTTAATGCCCACTTCACACAATGTCTGAATGCCTCCTTACTTCTCACTGCTCATGAATCAACTTGTGCCTTGCAGACCACTTTAGAAGCATTAGGATTCAGAATGCTATACAGAATGCTTGGTAAATGCCTATAGCTTGTACATACAATATTGAGTTGATGACGCGTTTTTGGTCAAAACGGGGAACGCGCAATTTCTATACCTCCAACAAGGAGCTCAGATTGGCTCCATGCAAGGTTCTCCAGACCCCCTTGCACAA
>VRMD01002679.1:0-12623 GCA_009872375.1 Sminthurides bifidus | reverse complement strand
CAACAGCTCTGCTGACCTTCTGATGCGAAAAAATGGAATAATTTCATCCTGTTAATTGCAGTTGTGCTTCTTTGGGTAAAAGCTAGCTCCGCGGCTAGTCCACGTCTTCAAATGGCAAGTAGAAGCGGTTTGGGCACCACCACTTTATGGGGTTTGACGCCTGCCGTGAATTTGCTAAGCTTCATCGGTAGGAGTTGAATTTGGAACCAGCTAATGTCTTAAGCATTAGTTTTACTATTCAATTAGATTTATTATTAATTAAAGTGCTGTGAAGTGGCAGTAATTCACAATCTTTATAGTTCTTAAGATTCATTTCTTTTATTGGCAGATGAAAAGACGCTACTTGAAGCAGATAATGGAGACAATGCTCTCAACTTGCTTTTGTTCGGTCAAGCGGACATGCGACACGTGCTTAAGACTTTAGAAGAGCACTTCAGCTTTTCAGCCAGAGAAATTAAAATTAATGTAAGCTATTGCTGCTACTGTTTCCTTAATCCTTAATTTGCATGAGCTTAATTCCTATGTCATGCAAGAACTATTGTGACTTTGTTCCTGCTTAATTGAAATGCATGATATTTTTCAGATTTTCATTTTGGAAAACCACGTAGAGCAATATGCTCGACAGCTCTTGTTCACTTACATGATGCAACTGTCAACCAAAGACCTAGGCCTTTATGAAAGGACGAAGCACTTTCTCGAGTTGTATGGAAACACGTATTTGCGACCGAGGACACAAAAAAGTATGGTTAACTGGGCAAAAGATCTGATCGAGTAAGTCTGCTATCTATCAGTTGTAATTGTTGCTATCCAAACATCCAATAGTATTTGCTAACATTACACCGATAGGGTTGTACTCAAAGCTAACGATGACTCAATCTTGCAGACTCGTAACCAACAGTGACTACCTGAAAGAAAAGCTACCATTTGTATCAATCACAGATTTAAAGTTTCACGAAAAGGATGCAATCACCGAAATATTCAAATACTGGTCAAAGAATTGCGACTCCATGCTCGAGAACATGAACGAACGATGGCAAGTCCCCATTGTTTATGTTTATTATTCAAACAATGACCTATGTGGAACTATTGCAAGACCATGCTATGCTTTTAAGTTCAAAGTTTCACCTGGCTTCTTCATTGCCTTTACAGGGATAGAAGACTCCGTTATCCACTTAGGAGTTCGATATGACAGCCGCACAGGTGTCTTTGATTGGGATTACAACATGCGTCTTTTGGATGAGGGTGCCACGAACATCAACTCCCGGGAATACAAACGATGGAGGACTACAGGCATGGCCTTCCAAGATTACGAGTCCGAGTACAATCAACCAAATATAACCTTGAATACAGGTTGGTCTGATTTCGGGTCTTTGCATTCTTCTTTCTTCTAATAACTGCACCAAACTCAAGTGCAAAGGCTCTTCAACCTTAGCGAGCTTCAACTTCTAAGCTTATTGAAAGTATCCTAACTTGAATGATTTCCTAGGTGCATCTCAGACAAAGAACCTGCGTAACATTTGCTTCATGGGGGAAATAGTCACCGGTCCGTACATATCCTTCGGCCTTGACTGCGACGACAAGAGTGTGATGCGCAAAACCAACGACATTTATGAAGACACCGCTTCTAACGTCTCAGAATACAACGTTGGCAAAATCTTTACTGCTCTGGACAAACTGAATGGAAATGACTCCAGCGGCGGGAACGAAGAGACTTTGGGAGAAGGTGGCGTCTTCTAACGTCTCAGAATACAACGTTGGCAAAATCTTTACTGCTCTGGACAAACTGAATGGAAATGACTCCAGTGGCGGGAACGAAGAGACTTTGGGAGAAGGTGGCGGTGGTGACAATCATACCAAGGCACCTGGTTCTATTTCACTAGCGTCTCTGTGCTCTATTACATTCCTTCCCATCGAAGGAGCAAAATCCCTGTGCAAGAAAGCAAGATACGCAAATAAGTTCCAGCTTGTTTATTTCTCCAGTCCGATGGCACAGTACCTCACCCCTGAAATGACGCAAGTCATGGCTGATGGAGCTACCGTTCTGGTCGAAAGCGTCCGGTAAGTTATCACTAGCTTTAGCATGAAATGCAGAGACCGTCGCTTTGGTTTGTAGTTGCAGTTTGCTTGGGGACTTGTACTCTAGTATCATTGATTTTTGATCTCAATACTCTGAGCTTGCTATACCTAATGCTACTACCGGACAGTTCATGTTCTCATTCCGCCTTTCTTTCAGGTACCTTCTGGAACTACGGAAGGAATCTATTGAAGCTTACAACGAAAAAGTTGAGGACTTTGCTAAAGCTGCGAATCTCTCCAGGCCGAAGGATGACAGCCACCTCTTGTGTAGGGATTATCATGTCTATGTTCATACCAAAGCCGGTTCAACGAACTCCTAGAACTGGAGTCTTCAATATTTGCGCTAGTGATGCTTTTAAGGACTAGTGTAATTTAAAGAACTGACCTGAAATAGGGCAGGGTAGCATGGTCTTGGTTCTAGAAGTCCTGAAAGCTAATGCAGGCATGACTTCATGAGTCAAAAGGGTAGTGCATGTTGATTACGTAATGATGGTCTCAGTGACTGGCATAAAAAGGATGAATGTCTTGTGATATGACGTGACTATAGGTTAGAAACTAGCAATAAGTAGTGGCAGGTAACAGCTTATGTATGGACTATGCACCTTGCAAACTAGAACTAGCAAGAGAATACTAGCTGGGGCTTAGTAGTTTTAAGAGCTGATTGTCACAATTTATTGACATGAAAGTGGAACTAATCTAGTCATTCTTTAAGAAGTTATAGTCAGTTCGAAACGTTACAAATGATCATGAACTATCGGCATGACATTACTTGAGCTGTTACAGAGCTCTGATTACGATTTGAAGCTTGTAAAAGTTCTGAAATTGCTACATAGTTACTGTTTTCATAAAATGTCAGGAGATTTAAAAGCTGCGTCTTCACCTAATTACTTGAATTGATGTGACTGGAAGTCACCTACTTACTTGGAGTTTGACTCATCTGACACACTGCGACGTAACACCTCCAAGCTTAGCGCCGGAAAGAAATCGTGTTAGCACTAGCTGTGGAACCAGAGAGCCCACCACCGCCACCGAATAAGCGACCTAAACCTAGGCCTAAGTTCGATGTAAAAGCGTTAGCGGAAGAACTACTGAGGCCTGACCCAAGCGAAAACGTGTTTGCTGCAGCGTTGGAGGTTGAGAGCTGACGTTTTGATCGATGAGGAGCGGGCTGATCTTTCTTGGCTTCCGGTTTCTGCTCATCCTCGGACGTCAGAGTGTTATCTTCCGACTCTGCGAATTACAAATTAGCAAATATTTAGACATTTTTCATTTCTTTCACATTCACCTGCCGCCTGGGGATCACGTCATCAAGTCTCTGTATGGCGCATTTGATACGAATTCAGCTGCTTCTATTACAAGTTAAGTACCTTTTGAGAGTTCGGAGTCCTCCTTTTCGGCGTCTCCAGGGACCTTGACGTGTTCACATTCGGGTTTATCTTCGTCCTCGGCCTTTTGCTGGGCTAACCCCTGTGTGGCACCTTCCGACAGCTGTATGGGCTTTGCTGTAATAGAAAAATCGCACATTTAGGGTGTCTTCCTGTTTGGGTGATCTATCATCTTCCTCTCTGGTATTTACATTAGGATCACAGGACACTTAAGCAAATACCGAGTCTAAAACAAAGTTGGGCTCTGCACAAGCGTCTAGCATTTACGATTGAAAAGGCTAAAATCACAATTAATACACTTACGGTTGTGTTGCGGAATGGCTGACGACAGCCGCCAAAGTGACAAATAGCGCCAAGAAGAGGACGGAGCGGTTCATTTTGACTATCAAAGTCGACAAAAACTGTCAACTACACACGAAATTGATGGATATCTCCTATCTAGTTTCACTCTAAAAGGTATTTGATTGCAGCAACGTTAATTGTATAGGAACGAATTGCGATAGTTAAAAATTTCGTCTGAGAGGAGAAATTTAGTTTCAGCCTGCTTTTATAGTCTCGGGACAATATGCCTCTGCTTTAGCGCCAAAAGCTTCGCTCTGACCTGACTCTTTTATCCAGTAAGACTTCCCATCTTAAAGTTATAAATCTTCCTTTTGTTAAGCCAAGACTTCTAGGAATTAGATCTGAAAGTTGTGTAAGCTTGCAGGAACCTCAGAAGATAAGGGCTCTGCTGTTTGTTCATTGTTTTACAGAAGCCTTTAATAAAAGACAGAAGCTAGACGGAGCGTGCGACTCACGGATTGGAAGTCAAGCCATTATGGACTGAAACGTAAACTTTTTTCTATAGCCCAAGGTGAAGGACAGAAAGCTAAAAGTGCAAGCATTAATTTGCGTACTATGGATATCCTACCACTAGTTGCTTGAAAGTGAAAGTCCTAGCTAAAGGTTTCCAAATGCGTTAGTTCAGCAATTAGTTCAGCAATTAGTTCAGATGCGGATGCAGACGCTCGATCTCAGTGAGAGTATAACCTTCATAAGAGTTTTCACCATTTTAAGAGTCTGATCCTGAATCATATTCCAACACTGGATGGTTGAAACACGTTTTCGTACAACTTCATCATGGCTTGGCTGTCATGCAAAAAGAATCTGCCAACACATTCTCCAGTCATAATAGAACGAAGTGGCGACCAAATAAATGAGTTCAATGCCATGTTATAGGCTAATTGTAATCCGTGTTCATGATTCTCCTATTAAAGTGTCCAGGGTCGCTTTCCTGGTCCTACCCCAGTACAAATGGCAAAATCTTGTTCTTCTCTCGGTTACCTAAGAATTGGTCATGTCTGATTATGATAAGTTTATTTGGATAGGGAAACTACGTTAACTTTGGCATGTGAATCACACGTAGAAATCATTCCTCCTGCACATGATTGCATAGAAAACTTGTGAAAAGAATCAAAAGAGAGATTGCTTTCTCCCAAGGTGGCATTGACCAAATGCTACCACGAAACCTTGCCGGGTTTTTTCCATCATGCAATAGGATTGCGTCAGTCACGCAGCTGTTGACAAAGGGACTAGTCCAAGGCTTCTGGAGCCTTTATATTCTGAGGATTCTGGTTACAAAGGGTCATTATATTTCGACAAGGTGGAGGAGAGGATGAGGCAGGACTACGTCCGACACGGCAGCTTGCCTGAGGGCAGGGCCATGGAAGTGTCAAAGGCCACAGCCCGCCTTGAAGAGCGAACGGAGTTGGTTACTAAGCGTTCAAACGGCACTCATGGTAGTGTTCTCATTGAACACCAGGACGAAAGCTCTTTTAAAAGTACCCACTTAATTGAGTATCATCGAGCATTCTTCGTCATCGGGTTCTACCTGTGCATTGTTCCTTACAAGCTTGTAAAACAGTCCGATGGGATTTTCATTTTGAAGGGGAATCGAGTCCAGAAGGTAATGTTCTAGAGGTCATGTTCATTGGTCACCTACTTCATTATTAGCAAGTCACCTCAAATCTTGCTCTCATTGCAGGTCTTTTGTATCCTTGTCCAAGGGCTGGTTTGTTACGAGTACTTTTCCATCGTTCGTGCGCTATCCTGGACCAGTATCGATGGCACGTCCAATGAGTTACTTGCACACGGCAACGCTTTTTGCGAGCTTGCTTTACGTTGTATTTTTCGTCTACGTTGTTTGGGCCAAAGCTCATCTATGGGGTAAAATGTACAAAGAGTTGCAAATCCTCGAATTTGCAAACCCTGGTCCGAATAGCTACGCAGCACTAAAGGTAAGGTAAATCTTTAGTTTTGAACAGCAAACAGGTGAGTCAATCACAACTTCTTCATGGATACTATTGAAGTCGTTTACCCATGTTTTTGCAGATTCGATTGCTGTGCATCGGCTTCTGTACCTTTGCTGCTTGTGTTGCATCTACGGATTTGATGATACATGACGGCTTGTTCATCACGGAGACCGTTCACGGAACTTACAAGCGCCTTTCTTGCCGAGCGAAATCCTATTACTTGTTTCGCGAATGCTTTGAGCACATGCCGACTCAAGAAATCCCTGACAATCAGGGCCTCCTGGAACATTTCGTGACGGCTGTGCATCTAATAATTCTGATCCCGAATTTGATTATGGTTCACACGGTTGACGTTGTGGTGGTACTGACGGCAATTTGCATGTGGCATGTTTCTCAGAGATTTCATCAAGGATTCCAAGAAAGAATCAACTGCAGTTCTAACGGTAATGGCTCCAAAATGCTCTTAATAAAGCTCGATTTGCTTTGATCAGGTTGGTGAAAGATTGCTGTAGACAAACGCCATGGCGTCACTGCACTATTTTGTTGCAGTCCCTCCGTTATTACGAGTCCTTTGAAACGTCTGGTGGTGAAAATGAACGCTGCAGTTGGGCTACTGACTTTCTCGGCAATTGCAATTTCCTTGCCATTTTACGCATCCTGGGGAGCTATCGTGTTCAATGATAATACGATTGATTGGTTGTATTTGATCCATGTTTCTACATATTTTCTCAATTTCTTCACCATTTTGGCCTTTGGAGCAGACTTCAACTTTAAGGTAAAGAGATAGCGTACGATAGAGATAGGCTAGCTTTTTGGAGAGAGTTATAGGTGAATAACCAAAATTGATTGTAACAAAGGTGGGAGAGTTTTACGGAAGAATCACAGCACCAAACGTAAGTCAACATACTCCCGAAGGATCGTTTGACCGGGTTGCTGATGGACATGTATTCCAACCAAATATCAATGAGGGGGTGTGGGTTCTTTGTCATGACCTACAGGTTTTTTGGCACGGTAAGTCATACTTTTAGATGCTACTCAGCTGGTTTTGATTTCAGAAGTACTTTTTTTGTCAGCTAAAAAACTGAATTTTGCCGCAGATACTCAGCTTAATTGTGACGTACTCCATTATTATTCTGCAATTTCAATTTTCACGTCGGAGTATGCACCAAGTTAACTGCACTTATTGGGAAACGGCAACGCATCCAATTGGGCTGAACATGTCTAATGGAAGTACTTAAAAGTTGTGGAGTAATTACCGTACCGCGTCTCCTTCCGGAAGATTGGCGAGCAAGTTGTTCATGAAACGTTTATGCATGGTAGAGACGCATTTCGTTGTCGTAAATCTAGTACCTTGTTAAAATTCTGTACTGGTAATGATAATTTGCGATTTTCTGACTAATCTTAAGTGATTTTGAGACTTACATATCCCATTTTTCAAATTGTAAGTTTTCATCTACTGTGTGACTCTATACATCCTCTATATTTCTGACATCGTCATCATACCCGTAACCCTATAAAAAGCTTGTAGGCGCCGAGCTCTTAGATTCAAACCACCTTCACACATGGCTGCGTCAGCTCTAGTATGTAATCTACCATCTGGGCATGTGTATGAACAGACTATAGTTCTTGTAATCTTGTTTAACTTTATTTACATTCAGGGAAGAAACCTAGTGATAAAAATTTGCTCGAACAACTATCGAAAGTACTATCTAATAGCTAATGACGCATTGAGGCAACAGCACGACCGCATCGCACGGTGGGCTTCTTCCACACTGGTACATAATGTAGTATGAAAAAGATGATGCATGATGACAAACTTACTTACAATGAATGAGAATAGATGTGCTTAAGTAAGAAATACAAGCCAGTACTTAACGATTCAGATAACAACTAACACTCCTAAGCTTCAGACATGTCGCAATAACCATCACAATATGTATAATTGTCCTTCTTTTCTACAAGAATTTTTCATCAGAACTTCCTCCAAGGTTCTTCAATCACCACAATCATACTCGGTGTTAGCAAGGTAGGAGTTTTTATGAGATGAGGACGAACAGCTATCGGGTGTCTATCTGCGTGTTCCTCATTTTGCCAGGGACGTAATTCTTGTCGATGATAGTTTCTTGCAAAAACATATGTAAACATTTTTCATTCTGGGCCAACGGATGTCCTGCGATTCTGCAAACCATATTACTTCAATTAACTACTGCAAGCTGACATCTGTGCGTGTAGCATGTAACTGCTTAAGTGCGACGGCATAAGCGCCTGCCCACTCTGACCAGTCAAATCGACTGACTACATACTCTTATCGATAGCCACTTACTTATTAACGAAGATTTCAAGCCCTTTCCTCCGGTCTTCAATAAAGTCTTCATCGAATATGCCCTCATCAGATCTAGAAGTTAACAATTTGCTTGATCAATACTTCAACCTGTTAAGATGGATTATTTGTCGAACACAGTTAATGTAAATGGTAGAGAGCAGGCCCTCAGAGTTTAATGCGGAAGAAACTTACCGGAACGGGAGCTGCCTTTTCCATGCTTTGGATGGCAATGGTGGAACCACAATTTTTGAGTCTCTTTCAAGCTCTCCACGTAGCCATTCGAAATCAGAATACCTGTTAAGACCAATAATCAATTTAGCTTTTCCAATTCATCTCACATTCATTTTTCATGCCAAATACAGACCATAAACACGTACCTTCTTCGAACGGACGATTCCTTCACACGGAATACAGGTAGATTTGTCTANCCAATTCATCTCACATTCATTTTTCATGCCAAATACAGACCATAAACACGTACCTTCTTCGAACGGACGATTCCTTCACACGGAATACAGGTAGATTTGTCTAAATAAAAACAGTACCATTTGTCAATTAAAATGCCCAAGTTAATTCTGAACAGAAGGAAAAGCCGCTGTCTTTGTTCCCATTGCATACAACCAAACAACTCGGCCATATCATATCAGAAACACCAAAAGAGCAGAAGCTGGAATTGGATTTGCCATAAGATCTAATTATGCTTACCCTCAGTCGAACCTCGTAGTCCGTGTAGCGCTTGTTTCCAATGCCATGAGTAATAGGATTAATAACATCGATTTCAAGGAAATTAGCTGGGGCTGCGTATGCGTCATCCAACGTCTGCTTCTTCACGTTGAGCCTCTTGGTCGCTTCCATGATTGTAGTGCACTAAAGGCCGGGCTATAGAAAACGAAATTCTTGGTTCAGCTTTACCCTATTCTTTTAACCTACTTCAAGATCATGCTGGCGCATAAGTAACACTCATACCTAATTTCTAATTATAATGGCTTTGGAATGGGAATACCTAATTAGCTATCGAAATTGAATGATGACCAATCTTGGTGTCATTTAACATTTTAAAGCTTAATTCAAAACACCCTATGATGTGGCTCAGATGATACATCAACAATCAATCCCTACAGAATATGCAACTTAACGTTACTCTGACCTCATCTAGGAAGCAGTGGAAATGCAGCACTTGTCATTTCCTCATCTGCAGCTTTGACCAACCAATTTGTAAATGGTATACCCACGTATTTTCTTTGCAATAACCGACTTTCGGCACTTTCACGTTCTACCCTATGCCGCTATTAAAGCGTTGATTTTTGACCCCCTATCTACAACGAACCCATTATCGCGGTCCGGACGGAAAATTCAGCGTTCCGCACACAATATATATGTAACGTAGCTATTAAAATTTGAATCTCAACTTTCACAGTTATACTTCACAAATTATGTTATGCATGATTGCACCACTAATTTAATGAATTTACTTCCCGACTGTAATTATAATTATAAAACAACTTCCAAGCTTACCAATTGCGAAACTTCCACGCCCCTTGGGAAACACCCCGCTTATGATCTAGAAATGGCACCACGCAAACGTCGAATTAGTGAAGTTAAGTTTTGCCTGTGCTCCAAAGGCAAAATTTCCTTTAGATTCTAACGCAAGATTAATGGAACGATCCACGTATTCCACAATGGCTGTCGTATTGTGTCTAAAAGGATCCCAAACTTTATCCACTGACAGCAGCTAACAAAAGTTTTATCAAATCATTTCTAGGTTGTTAAATCCATATAACCAAGTAATAATTTAAGCGTCAGCCAAAAGCTCCAGTAATACTTAATATTATCATTTGGTTCTCTAGTGTACTCCTCCAATGCAATGACACCACTTTTTTACTGCATTCATTTACTGACTGCAACTGCTACGAAAATCTGTTCTCGAAATCTAACACTGCCCCACCATTGGAAACTGTTGTCAGTATGCATGTGAATCCGGTATGCTACCTATCATCCTCACGAATCGACGGAAGTTGATGCATACAACGTGGATTTAGTCGACAAAACCAAGTCAGGTGAGCACTTTCTCTTTAAGCGCTATGTTTTAAATGAGAAGCTGAACTTTTATTCGCATATATGGCGAAAACAAAACGCAACAGAACAACGTGAATTCAATCTATTATTGAAAAAATGATACATTTTTTGCAAAAATCTTGGAACTAAAGTATCTTGGACTAACTTTGATACCCTTGTTTTTGGTATAGGTGATTTTCTTGCAGCAGTTCAAGCTAGAGGAAGTTGTGAAACAGGTATTTGACAGGCCTAAAAGGTGTTCCGTCTACGTAAAATATTAAAAAACTTAGTTTATCAAAGGATTACATTTACTAACAGTTTAAATCTTGTGGCTTAGGAGTTCATCAAGATCGTTGAATAACTATGAGTCTAGCAAGTTCATTAAACATATTTCGCGCATTAAGACTTGTGCAAGGTTGCTGTCAGCCGGCATCGTTACTGGTTCAGCCTTCGCGAGTGGAAAAGAAAGGACTATGACAGGCGATACTTGATTGAAACTAGTGTGAAAAGGGACTCTGGAACGCAAGGAGAAGTCGCACCTGGTGTGGAAGTTTTAACAAGCGGGTAACAACTTTTTTTCGGAGTAACAGTTCATGTTCATGAAAACGGCGGCTTTTTGAGTAACACTAGGTCAAGAAAGGCACAAGTTCATAATTACTTGGTGTTGTACTGTACTAACTCCTGGTGTGATGTCATCCTTTTAGATCGAAAGAGGAGCGATACCCTGATGCAGACACGCCGATGAAGTTGTTTAATGGAGTACCCTACAAAGAGTTGCCGATTTGTCACATAAGAACAACGAAAAATAATACCCTCATCCATTTTGTTGATCATGAAGGGAAGCCCATAGCGTATTGGACATCTGGATGCGAAGGATTTAAAAATGCTAGGAAAGGCACCAACGTGGCTGCCCAAGCTGCAGCGATCACCGCAACAAAGGTATAATGGTAGTTGTGGTTCGTGCTACAAACTGGAAGTTTTGAAGGCAAAAATGGAAGGGGATTAAATATACTGACATTTTTCAAACATTTTACAGAAAGCTTTGAGTTAAAGGAGTTCACACATGCCGTGTGAAGATAGGTGGTTTGGGCCCCGGAAGAATCAGCTCTGTAAAAGGACTCACAATGGCTGGGATGAATGTAGCCTCCGTTACAGATAGCACGCATATATCATTTACACCACCGCGGCCCCGGAAAGCTCGTAGATTGTAGATAGCACCAGTAACATAAATGATAAAGTATATGCAGTTCCGTACTGTAAGTCAAGTTTTTGTTTTTATGCAGTAAAAGGCACCTTTATCAAATCATATTAATCGTCAAAGTCTTCTATAAATGCAAGTTCATCTTCATATTCATTAGGTATTTCTTCAGTGGAAGGTTTACGGACGCTGTAAAGCTGTTTAGCTTTGTCGGATAATGTGTAATTTACATCAATGAAAGTTCTTCCTACATAATATATTCGGTAAATTATATAACCACGCGGCCAAGATTTTCACTTTGATGTTAGCAGGGAGCTCTTTAATTATGCGAATGCCATAGTAGTCAGATTCTGTAAAATTTGCCATCTTTAAGTCAGCTAGCTTAATGGTAATGGTACCGAGGGGTCCTTGACCTCGTGGAGACTTGTACTCGAATAGGAGATCTGGATTTTTCCCTGATTTCAGTTTTGGCTTTGCTTTTTCGAACTGAATGATCTCAATGTCACCAGTGTCGTAGATGGAAAACCCAGGTTTCTTTGAAGGATATGACCACCATTGCGTGATTGACCCTATCTTTTGCTCTGATGGGCAGTATATTACGTACTTTCTGCGAGCTTCAACTACAACTGGTACTTGTTTAATCACCATTGTTTCATGGCCACCTCTGGTGCTCATTATGAATGTCTTAAGGCACGACTCTTTGCCCTCGCTCATGGTGTAGAGTAGATGACCGTGGTAATTCAGGATTAGGTACTGGTTGGTGACTTTGTTCGCACATCCGAGAATTGCACTCGTGATTGCTTGATGATGTAACAGAAACAGACGATCTACTGGTATCAGAGAACGGAGTCCACGATCGTACAGAATTTGGCTTGTGTCAATGTCCTCCAGGGATACATTAGTGTCGACTGATATGACTTCCATGTCAGGTTTGTAAGCTGGCACGAGCTCATGTTTCTTTCGACTTCCGTACTTTTTATGAAGCTTCATCAAGTATTCTGGTCCTTTCCTCATTTCAAATTCCCAAAAAGGAATGGGTGTTCCGGAGCTAGTAAACTCTTTAGGATCAGAAGCCCACTCGGGTCTTTCAGGTGTTTTCCCAGGCTTTACTTTGGCGGAGCCTTTTCTTGTTGTTATGATCGAAAATTCTCGTTTTGGCTGAGCCAACGGCATTATTTTATCGGGGTTTATGTTTATTTCAGTCAGTCTTAGCGATTTTCTGCTTCTTGAACTTATTCCCCTTTTTGCAGTTAGCTGGCGGTATACTTGCATTTCATCATCCAAGGATGTGGCTG
>VRMD01002678.1:0-12626 GCA_009872375.1 Sminthurides bifidus | reverse complement strand
GTGTTCACCTACATCGCTAAACAAGGGCCCTTAGTCAGTACGCATGGTTTCCCTGGACTGCTCAAACCGTAAGTAAATCACAATTTCCACTTTTATCTTCGATTGCCACACTTTCATTGAGATGACTGGCATAGAAACAGGAGGCAGATTCTCGCTAGGATTGGATGCTCCTTATAAAGCGTTTTCGATGCAATGATCTGTGACCCTGCAATTGGATAAAATCTGCCCATAGTCATAAATTGGGTGATGTATTTCGTCTTTTAGCATGGTCATCATCAATGACTACCAGCTGATGAAATCACTCTATCAACAACCGGTTTTTAGTGGTAGGCCAGACGACGAAAAATGGACCGTTTTTTCAGGTGGAAACTATGGTATGATGTTCTAAAAGTCCTCTGTAGACGTAGGGCTTGCTAAGTAGCTTTTTGTCCTATTACTGTCGACAAACAATAACGTGAATGCTTTCCTCTTGCTACGACGTTTTTCATTTTTGGCATTTTTTCTCCATTAAATAACCATAGGTATAACCTTTGCAAATGGCCCAGAATGGGAAGAACAACGACGCTTCGCTCAGAAACAATTCAAACATTTTGGCATAGGCACAAAAAGAATGCAAGAGCACCTCGAGCTGGAGGTCCATGAGCTATTGAACACCCTGGACAAACAAAAGGGTCAACTCATGTCTCCGAACAGGCTATTTCACGCCCCACACTTTAAACTTGATGTGGAGGTTCCTCACGGGGCAAAGAATTGTTGACGAAGGTCATGAAGCTACAGAGAGATCTGTGGAGTTTCTGCAGTAAGAACTAGTTCAAACTTTTAGCTTCAAGACTATAAAATTGAGTCAAGTTTCCTGTAATTTTTTACTCGATTTTGCATTTTTTTTTATATTCTTGACTGAGACAGTAGTAGTGATGAAACGCATGCTTGGATTTAAGGTACCTTTTAATCAATCCACTTTCAGCAACCTCATACACTTGTTCGGCTACCCAGAGTCTTTGATGTGGGTCTCAACTTACAGTTTTGAAACCTTCTTGAAAATAAACCAATACATACCCATCATTCCGCACATTGCCAAGTGGAATCAAGAAAACATTGAGTTTCTAACACCCTTGGTGCAAAAACACATCCAGAGGCGTCAAAAAGCGCTGGAAGGGGAGGATCTAGAAGAACCTACTTGTTACATTGATGCATTTCTCATGGAAATGCGGAAAACCCAAGGAAACAAGTCCTCGTCAAACGAAACTCTGACTATGAACACAGAAAATGGTTTGCGATACCTCGAAGCAGCTGTCGGTGACCTTTTCGTGGCAGGAGGCGATACTACAAGCTTGACCCTTACGTGGGCCCTGTTGCACCTAATCCGCAACCCGGGTATTCAAGAAAAAATCTATCAGGAAATCCAATCTTGCACAGGGTCAGATCGCCTCCCAAACCTCTACGACAGAGCCAGGTAAGGTGTTGCTATGGTAACTGTTCAATCATGAGGCTTAAAAACCTCACTTGTACTTTTACAATCCATTGCAGCTGCCCATACCTGGAAGCATTTGTACACGAGGTCCTTCGTGTGAGTCCCGCGGCCCTTAACTCCATCCCTCATGCTGTACTTGAAGACGTGAGAATTGGCAAGTACTACATGAAGAAAGGTACCGTTCACATGATGAACTTGTTAGCCATTAATAACGACCCTAAGATATGGGGTGATCCCGAAAATTTTCGGCCGGAGCGGTACATTTCTGCCGGTGAGTTTGTTCGCCCCGAGGCCCTTGCCACATTCGTTCCTGGACGGAGAAAATGCCCCGGGGAGCATACAGCCAAAGATACTATTTTTTTAATGATTGCGTCAATATGCCAGCGGTTTAGATTGCTAAAAGATCCAAAAGTCAAGGAGCAAAAGCTCTACTCCGTCAAATCCCCATGGTATGCCCCAGCTCAATTTTATATGATTGTAGAGGAACGGCGGGATGAAGAGGTATAGTTGAAGTCTTTTGAAGTGAATGAAACGTTTGAATTGTTAGTTGTTACTGCAAGTTCCCACGATTGTTAAAGTGACGCAGATGAGTTTTTGATTTTACAGCTTTTAATAAAGAACTGATAAAAGCAATGACGTTCTTCTTTCCAGTCCTTACTTTCATAAGAAAACTGTTGACCATGAACAAACAACTACGTTCCGCTCATTCAATTAAATATAATTTTTCCATTAATGTCCATTTCGCATGTCAAAGACTGCGTAGTGGCAAAGCTCATCGTAAATGAATAAAAAATTTGCAATGCCGACTAATACGGATGGCGGCATAAACCAGATGTGCAGAACGAACCATGGAAAAAAAGGTTCAGGAAATTGCATAAACCTGTTTTGGTGGATCGAGGGAACTCAAGCAGAATGAATTGCTATGTGACTGAACACTGAAGGACGAAGGATTTGGTGAGTTTAGGGCGCCTTGAATATTTCTACTATTTTATTTCATTGGGATGAATCACAAAATAGTATAATTTCTACCAATATTTGCCCGTAATACTAGGGTGGCAGTTGTTTATTTTTCAAAGGGTTTAGTACAGTGAAGGATTTGGCGAGTTTGGGGCGCCTTGAATATTTCTACTATTTTATTTCATTGGGATGAATCACAAAATAGTATAATTTCTACCAATATTTGCCCGTAATACTAGGGTGGCAGTTGTTTATTTTTCAAAGGGTCTAGTGTAGTTCACTTTAGATTTTCGCCAGATCCAGTGGTCTTGTGTTTTTACTTCATATGATCGATAGAGTACCTGACATCGGATTCAAGTAAAGCTTCCATGAAACGAATTGTGACATGGATCATTTTAATGACAGAATACAAACTGAATCATCTAACATGCTCCACAATTTTCCACAATAGAAACTGGAATACGCTTTGAGATGTGATTATATGCAATTGGCTATGATTGGAGTTTGAAACTAGATAACGTTGTTCGTACGGGTACATGCCAAAAGAAGAGTCAGCTTTTAATAATTAGCGGTGATGTTAACCATCATTTTATCCAAGATTTTTCAATGTTCCCTGCGTTGTTGCTGGAAAACTTGTGTACGTCAGTGGTTGAAGGAGGGTCATATTTTTTCTGGCCGTGGGAAGTTGTAAGCAGAGGCTTCACACTTCACATAACCTACCCCTACGGAAACTTTAACAGTGCCAGTGCTTCTGCAGGGTGACTGGACGGCGGTGCTAATTTTTGCTTAACTCCGTGACGACGGGGATAGAACGGTAATTTGGGACTCTGGTAGCTGGTTTCGAAGTTGAAGAGATGTTCGCCATTTTGGGGTTTGTCGTCCTTAGTTTGGCGACATGGCTCCTTGTGACAACTCTTGCTGAGAAAATCACTGGGGTCAAGCAAGTTCCGTGTAAGTTACGCAAATTCTGTTTTGTGAATATGGTGCAAACTTAATTTTATACACGCTCTCGATCCCATGTCAAGTGACCTGTCCAAAACTGCATCCATTTTATCTCGTTTTTTATTACTTAACTTTTCCTAATAAAATTCACTTCTTACTGTGCAGTTGCACCGCTGACCACAATATGGGCTATGGTAACCGGAGGCGGAAGTCCGAGGAAACTATTTTTACACATTGCCACGGGAAACACCATCAACTCAACTCACCATTTTCCAGGCTGTGTTGCTACAGTACGTGTAACTTGACCCTGTATATGCAGTTTATTAGCTTTTTGCGTATATGAATAAGGAAAAATTCGCTGACGTATCCGCTAGCCAAGAGACTTCCGGATTGTACCTAACACGGGCAGGTATACCCGATGACAGGTTGCTAAACAAATACCCCCTAAAAATTTTTCTTTCTTTCAGGAATATTTATATAAATGACTTGAACATGGCTAAGGCAATGTTCTCAAACCCGGTGTTTAACAACAGACCGTCGGATGACAAGTGGACGATGTTCGCTCATGGAAAATACGGTAGTCCACATTTCCCTTACTCTCTTTTTGCTCATAATCATTGAATAATTAATTGATTCTCATAAATACACACACAGGTATGACAATATCGGAGGGTGCCGTATGGGAGGAGCAGCGCAAATTCGCCATGGTCCAGTTCAAGCAATACGGCTTTGGAACAAAGAGATTGCAGCATGTCATAGAAACGGAAATTGAGGATGTGTTTCAGATCTTTAGCAAAGCCAATGGGAAGCTTATCTCTCCTAACGATATGTTCCATATTCAAACACTGAACATCATGTGGAAGTTCCTCGTCGGCCATCGTTTGACAGACGAAGGTCCGGAGGTCGTTAAAACCTCTTTGAATCATTTGAAGTACGTGAGATTCATCCATTGTTAGAATGGTGCTGAAATTCTTGAGTTGCATTGCCTGGAATTTTGTCAAAATTCCAAAGTGAAAGCAATTCCTTGTACTTTTTTCAGGCATACTCTCGCCATGTTCTCTTTTCCCCAAGCAATCGTCTGGTTCACTCCAATCAGCTTGAAGTTCCTGCTCAAAGTCAACTCGTACATTACGATAATACCATCCATGGCTAGCGCAGTGAAGTCAATACACGAGTTCCTCGGTCCGAAAGCAAAGCAAGAGATCGCCAAACGAGAGACAGCTTTAGAGAACGACCCTGAATTGCAATCCTCCTGTTTCGTGGATGCTTACCTTTTGGAAATGAAAAAGAACGAAGAAAGAGGAAAAGCATCGCCGAGTATTAATAAAAGAGACGGGATAAATCACCTGCGAGCAATGGTGGAAGATTTCTTCATCATTGGAGGTGACACAACTGCTTTGACACTCACGTGGTCTATGCTACACTTAATTCGTAATCCCGACGCTCAAGAGAAGATAGTCGAAGAAATAGCTGCTGTAACTGGAAATGAAAGATTACCTCAGTTGGAAGATCGTCCCAAGTAATACCGATTTTCCTGTTCTTTTAATTTACCATGTGCGTGAACGTGAACAGAAATGTAACTTAAAAAATTACGTTGTGATTGCAGCTGCCCTTATACAGAAGCGTTTATGTACGAAGTTCTGCGGGTCACTCCGGCTGGACTCAATTCAATTCCTCATGTTGTGGCTGAGGACGCTGTTATGGGTGGCTACGCTTTGAAGAAAGGAACCACACTCAATCTAAATATCACCGCAATTAACAACGACAAGACACTCTGGGGGGACCCTGAGAACTTTCGACCTGAGCGGTATTTTGTTGATGGCCGATGTGTACGGCCTGAGGCGCTGGTGACTCTTCAGCGTAGGGAGACGACGTTGTCCGGGGGAGCAGTTGGCTAAAGACGTAGCCTTTTTGTTTATTGCGTGTTTGTGCCAACGTTTTAAGTTCCAACGTGATCCAAAGTTAGACAGTCCGCCACCCTTAAGCTCTCGCCATTCCGTTTGGAACTCGCCCGCTGATTTTCATATGCTTGTTGAAGAGAGAATCGGTTTTAAATCAAGATCGCGATTCTTAGCTTAAGTGCTCAATTGTTAATTACTTGCAATTTCTTATAATGTTGTTTTTAATAAAGCTTGAAACTGAGTCCTTAATTTTAATTTGACATACTATCCTCGTGTTTTAATTTAATCTGCACTCACATCATGCACTAATTGCGTGTAAGATAAAAATTAGAAGTTTATCTTGACTTTACTCAATGAAAGAAGCTATAAAAAGAGCTGACGCCAACTATAGTGAATTCACTGGGTGCAGGAAAATGTGGTAAAGTTCAAAATTCTTTGAAACGGGAAAATAAAGATGATGAGCGAAAAATATTCTCGGAATATAGAATTTTAGTTATTAGTCATGGTTTTATTACTGTGGATATTTTTAATAGTTTAAAGACAAGATCATTAATTTAACATATTCCGGGGAATTATAATCTACACCGTTTATCTCTCTATGCTCACATCTGCTGGTGGACTCTCAAGGTTAGCAAAAGTCCAATGTTCAATGTGAGCTGTCAGCTGACATTCCAGTGATTTCTAATTCCTCGGACCATTAAAGTTAATTTCAGATTTCAAGTATATAACAATGGCATCGTCTGTGAACGGGACTGAAAATGGCACTAAACTTCCGATAATGGATCCAGAAGAAACTACGGGTAATCCTCATTTTAGTGATGGTGATGACGGCGACGATATGCTCAAAGGCGCTGGAATAAGAATTCCCGTACCGTGGGGATGGATTGCTGGTAAAATGATAATAAGCCTCTTGTAAGTTTTTAAAAGCATTAATTTTGATTCTGTAGTTAACTACATGCACGTCTTGCTGTAGGAAAACAATGGGGCACAAAAACAGGCCTTCCTGTACTAGGATTACATGGTTGGATGGATAACGCTGGAACATTTGACAAGTTAGCTCCTTTATTGTCGCCTTCATTCCATTTNCATGCACGTCTTGCTGTAGGAAAACAATGGGGCACAAAAACAGGCCTTCCTGTACTAGGATTACATGGTTGGATGGATAACGCTGGAACATTTGACAAGTTAGCTCCTTTATTGTCGCCTTCATTCCATTTTGTGGCTGTTGAATTGCCTGGACACGGCCTGAGCTCACACCTGCCTGCTGGAGTTCCATACCATTTCATTGTAAGTCAACAATAAGTCGTTCTTGACAAGTCCTGGTAAAGGGAAATTAATTCACTTCTGATTACGGCTGTAGAGAAGAATTAGTAGTTTCTGTACTTCTTTTGTGCATTCAATTATTGTATCTACAATTTCTTGACGTGATTTGTGCTTAGGATTGGGTGCTGGTTGTCCGAAGAATCGTAACACATTTGAAGTGGACAAAATTCTCTATTATCGGTCATTCCATGGGCGCTGGTGTGGGTGCATTGTATGCATCCATTTTCACCTCGGACGTGAGTTTCTTATTTCTCTAGATTGTTTTTTGAAAAGGTCTCTGAGCTATTATTAGCACGAGCAACATTCTGTGCTGGTTGAACTCGTTTATAACCAGAATAATTGTAAAAGGGAAAAGTTGTGGGTGCATCAGGAATCAAGTCGGGTCTTGTGGTGAGACGGCTATTTTTTCAATTTGAATTTGTTGACCTAGGTTGAGCACTTGGTGCTTCTTGATCTAGCCAAGCCAATTACCGGTGACACGACTAATATCGCTAGGAAGTTAGAATCAGCTTTGACAGCATTCCTCGCGATTGAAGAGAAAATCACACCTGTGCCACCAAGCTATACGTATTTTGATGCACTTGATCGGTTGATGAAGGCTACCAGCGGTGCCTTGACAGAAGAGTCTGCCAAGTGTCTGTTGGTAAGTATGAGAAAATGAAAATACATTTTTTGTTTATAAACCGCAGCTCGAAGAGATTTATATTTTCTTTTAGGGTGTCAGGAAAACTAATGTTGCGGAGAGATTTATACTACCGTTTCTTTGTTTTTTGCCATCAAATAACCGGCTTTACCTCATCCTTTGTTTTCAGGTGCGAGGAGCCAGACAAGTTGACGAAGACAAATGGACTTTTACAAGAGATTTAAGATTGCGGAGCCCCACCATCATACGGTGGAGCCATGAGGATTCCTACAACATTTTGAAAGAGATTCGATGCAGGGTTTTACTTTTGAGAGCCAAAGATGGCATTGACTTCGAACCGAAGGAAGTTACACAAAGCGTGATAGAGATTTACCAGAAGTATTGCAAGGATTTTCAAGTGGAGGATGTCGCAGGCAATCATTTCTTTCACTTGAACAATCCCACGGAAACAGCGCAATTAGTCAACAAATTCCTTAGTGAGCAAAAGGCTTGTCTGTGATAGAGAAAGCAGTAATTTAAAGGCTGGTGGGACTCTAAATGAATTATTGATTCCTGGTCTGAAGAGTAGAGATAGCTTATTACGTGTTGGAATACTTTGCTGCTTTCAACTGTTACCATTTAAGTAAGTTTTCTTCATCGCGATTCAATTATAGCGCGAATCAGCTTTGCATGTGATACTGACCTCTGGGCGTAGAGAAGTAGTTAGGCAGTTGCACATTGAGATCACTGTGTTTACGACGAGTTCCTAGGTGCAAGTTTATGACTCACGTAATTTACGGTTCTATGTTGATGATATTTACAAGTTACAATCACCTGATAATTATTGTTTATGATTACGATGTACGAGATGGCTTCTTATCGTGCTAGGGGACGTTGCCATCCACGGAAACTTGCTTTTCGGCCGGTGGCACATGCATTTCCAAAAGCTTTAAATAAGTGTAGTAGTTTGTACAACTCTGTACTTTAGCGGTTACGAAGGATGCTAAAGCTAATCAATCTTCATTAAATGTGGTGCAGCTTCAGTCAAAATCAGTGATTGAAATTAGAGATTCACGCTGCGAATCGCAGATTTCATTGAATTTAATTCTCATTTAGACGTCCGCCTCTCTTCTTGCTGGTACGAGCATGAACTTACACGAGGCAATCTTCTTTCACTTCAGCTGTGTAATTGACCTCAAGCCAACAGTGTCCCTACTTAGGACGCCCAATTAATGTGTAAATTGACAGCAAAGGGAAGAGCAAGGAGACAAGATCCTTAAGAATCTAATAAATACTGTGAGACGCATGTTGGACATGCAAATTGTAACGCACGGAAGCCGTTTGTCCACCTGGAAAAAGAGAAGCTACGAGCAGCGCCAAGAACCTGTGCCTGACATAGTACCTCACCCTCTCGTACAAGCTGTTACCAGCGTTTCCCTCGTGAGCTCCAACGCATTTAAATGATTGTAATAAGCGAAAGTGAAATGATATTTTCCCCGAATTTCCAACCCATGTACTGATGAACACGTTAAGAACCGGTTTGTGCATCTGAGCCGTTGTGTACGACTTAAAGCATTGTTGCAGCCAGCACGAGGACGCAGCGATGCAAACTCCTTCATGATCGTTTGCTCAGTAAGGAGTGTGCAAAAAATTAAGCAACTTTCTGACACTTTTGCCCTTAACAAAGTGCTTTCCTCCTGAAGGTTATTTGATACAGCTTGCCCTTGAGTGACCCACACTTGAGCTTTGGCAGCCGAACCGTCAACATGAAGGTCGCAACGTTATCTTGCGTTTTGTTTTTTTGTATTGTGAGTGCTCACGCAGGCTATGAAAGCACATTCAGGTAAGCTTTCTCAAGTTTTAAATTCAAGTTCTCTTCGTCAAAGCTTTAAGGATTTCCTACATTTTGTGAAAGTTTCTGAAGAAGAAGTGAATTTTTGAAAATGTTTGTGCCCGATGATCTTGTGGATTCAACTCCAACTTGAGTGCTTCGTAGCTGTGCCAAATAATCGAAATTTCAATTCTTACAGCCATGATGTACATGATGATGGACCCTACGGACCTGTTCTATTACACGAATCGAAGGAGGGATCAGGAGAAACATTTGATATAGTTGAAACAAATCTCGATAATGGACCTATCCCTCCGAAGCAACGAATGTCCAACTTTGTTGCTTTCTACTTGTTCCCAAACGAATGGGATTGGGAAGATGAACACAGGATTATCACCGATCGACCGGACACACTTTGGAAATCGGGCTTCAACAGTTCTTTGCCGGTGACTTTGTTGATTCACGGAATTTTATCGAATCGTCATACTATCCTCGATATGAGGCAAATTAAGAATGGTAAGGAAATGAATGTTAAGTGCACCTAAACAGATAACCAACAACGGATGACAAATTTGGATTGCACATCCAACAAAAAGATGCTTCTGTCTTGGAATTTGAGAGACCTTTTTTCTATTTCTGCTACAGCTTATCTACAAGCCCGATTCCCCTCAAACATTATCATGGTAGATTACGGGAAACTCGCTGTGTCTCGTCTCCCTTACGCAATGTCAAAACTTGCCGTGTTCCGTGCCGTGGAAACCATGGCATTGGCTGATCGACTTTCGGACGAAATAGTTGATTTTATAGCCTTCCTTATGACTCAAAAGAAGTTTTACGGGCCAGAAAGTTTGCATTTGATCGGATTCAACACCGGTGGAGTTGTGGCCAGAAGAGTAGCGAAGCAGCTCTATGCACTAACACACAGACGGACGAAACGAGTTTCAATTTTGGAAGGGACGGAGACCAGATTCAGGAACAAATTCCCTGAAAAACGTTACGCGGACTTCGTTGACTTTACTGTAACAAGTCAGGCTGGACTGGCCATGACTGACAACGACTGGGATGCACAATTCTATCTTAATGGGGGTGGACTAAAGCAGCCCACATGTCAAACTTGGATGCCTGTTGGAGGTAAGACGTGAATGCCGGTCGTTCACGATGATTCAACCAGTTCAGTTTCGTTTCTTGTCGGCTAATCTTGTAAGACACGCTTCATTTTCCCCCATAGTTGATGCTCATGTTCTCTAAACGGTGCAGCAATCTCTGATGTGCTGCAATTTTGCATAAAACTTGTTTTGATCGATCTCTACACGCAGGTCGTATACTCGCCCATTAGCTAAAAAAAGCTGATGAACGTGTAACCTTTTCATTTTCAGAAACGTACTGCAGCCATACAGCAGCAATCTTCTACTTTGCTCAGTCAATCAGACGAGATGACATCAAGGCCTGCAAGTGCGACAGGACTTGCTTCAGACCCCCGAAGGAGTGTTTGTACAAGGTTACATACGGGCAGTATGCTCCTGAATCGTAAGTTGATCTTGTTAATCATGTTGCGTTAGATTCTTTTTAAGAAAAGTCACTTTCAAGCCGTTGTCAACCACTACATTTTTTTCTATCACGACAATCCTATTTTTGTTGATCTGGGTAAACTAGACAACTAAGGGCTAGAAAGATTTGTTTGAAAGTGGCTACTGGCATCTTTTCAACGCTGGGCAAGTTTCACATGGTCATGTGAATGCAATATTTCTTGTTTTCAGAGCTAAAGGGAGATTTTACGTCAAAATAAGGTAATTTATAAATTGAGTTTCTTTCCGAGAGTCTCTTCACCCTTGAGGCCAAAGTTGGATCACTGTGTACCTGAACTTGTCGCGAAATGACTTTTGTACTGGCGGAAGTTGATGTTGATGGATTTTTGAGAAAGAATCTTTGTTGTTTCTGTTTATTTAATTCAAACTAATGTTACGATGTGAACTGAACTTCTACTGAAGGTCGGACCTTCTAAAACCTTTTTACAACCAAGACTCTGTGTCCTCCCTAAGTTGAAATTGCTATTATCTACTTGTCTTCATGTCACAATCACAAACATGTGTGTAGTGTGTATACGACGTAATGTGAGAATAAATTATCTAAACCAAATCAAGAGCGAAATCTGTATGCTGTTGCATCATTAGAGCTATACAAACATCATCTCTGTGCTTAGGATAATTAGAGCTCACCTCCTTCCTCTGATTCTTCTGAGAGCCACAGATTCGCAAGTACAGCTGAGGCCTGATGAAGCTTTAGTCATTTCATGGGGATTCTTTTGTAGCTTCGAGATGTTTCCTAGTGAAACTTATCCTTTAGACGTTTGCCTTCAAATGCACGAATGGACTTTGCATCTGATTCTAGCATGATTTTTGACTCGAAGTTGTTCTGATCGAACTCCAGTGCTGAACTTTCTAATCTCCTCAAGACAGAGGAGAGAAACCCTTAAGGGACAAAGGTGTACCATTTGCAAGTAACGACAGCGTTAAGAAGAAAGCACACCTTCCTTCGTTGGCAAACATAAGCTTTCTGTCATCAATCACACAGGCTAGTAGTAAGAGCTGGCAACTATCTCTGCCAGACACCTAATTTGCCTAGCAGCCAGCCTTGCTAAAGCTTAGTGAGAGTGAAATTAAATTAACTAGGAAGATCGTGTAACCTTTCCTTTGTTGCGATTGCCCGCTGCGATCGGAGATAACAGCAAAATATGAGACAAGATGAATTAAGAATTACATGGATCAGCTTAAGTTCCTTCATGTAGATAATGTCTTCATTCATGTAAAAAATTTTCAAATCTGAATGAATCAAGTGCACCTCATAAGGACTTTTGCTCCTGAAGCACGTGTTTCATAACTCTCTCAGTGTTTTCTTTCCCAGCTATGTATGACCCTCTTTATAATTCAAGGACCATCCCTGCTTTCACGAGGATTGAAAAATGATGTCTTGACAGAATAATTTAACATGATTCATGTGATGAACTACAGGTCTGAATGGAAGAAAAGACTGTACACTTTACTAGAACTATACACGGGTGTATACTACAATACGGTTTACCATGATAGTGAAGAGATGAATGTGATAGTGAATAGTGTTGCGACTCATTAGCTATAAACGTGATTTTAATTGAGTTCTGTAACTTGTAGGAAATAGATCTAATCGTCAAAGGTATTTCGATTGAGTCCTCCCTATAATCACTTCAAACTCTTCCCACCGTCTTGATACAACTTCAGGCTATCAATTTCAGAAAGCTTTCATCTATTGATCAACTCGGGAAAGCGTTTACTTAGGGTGAAGCAGTCGCAACCACCAATTTTACTTTGCTGCCTCGTTATTACACCGAGCTAAAGTTAAATGCTAATAGACTGAGCTGAGTTAATTGTGTTTCCAATCTTCGAGTTCAAGCCTTGGGTATCGCGTGGGCGCGTAAGGTGGCAACTGACCGCCCAGTACAACAAATTAACCAGGCATCTTGGCGCCGCAGGCTTGACGCATTGACGTCATTCGGCTGATTTCACCCTCATGATGTTGTTTTCTCGCAGGAAGGGTGCATCGGAT
>VRMD01002677.1:0-12626 GCA_009872375.1 Sminthurides bifidus | reverse complement strand
ATTGCCTAAAGTAATTGTAGATCTCGTGATCGCCTTGCATTCTTTTAGTACAATGCAAGAAGATGCAGCACCACAAAGTTCCTATTGTGTGTACCATAATGATCTAGTTTTATTTTTTGACTTCGGAAAGTGAAATTATACCTATAGTTCGTTTGCTTTATGAAAAAATTATCATAACTACTATGCCGACAGTAATTCTAATTCTGAGTGTTGCGACTCATTTTTTATTCTTTTCTAGATTATTGACAATAAGTGCTTTTACGTGCTTAAATTCTGTGTACATACTCAATATATATTACTGGAGTCTCACGTTTCTCCATTAATGTCTCATTAAGAACAGCAACTATTTGAGCAGCTTCTTTTTCATGCTTACAAGGTACGCATAGCACCAAAGACTAAATTCTAAGGTCACACCAAAAGGATGGTCGCCTTTAAGGTTTTGCAATGACATAGTAATTGACAAGAATTGGGTCATTTCATCAGACGCATCAAATAACAAAGTAGAACTGACTCAAGCAATAGCAGGTTCGTATCAAAAAGCAACATCAAATCCCGTTACCCGCCTACCGCGTAAAAACATAAAAGTAATTAAATTGCATGCCGGAGCTATACATTCAAGTGCACCAATGCTTCATCACTACCCACCTTATTACATAACTATTCGTGTTCACATCTGCCCAGTTTTTTAGCAAGACCAGAGTTTTTCCTGGACAAGTATATGAGACACACTGTTCTTTCTTGAAGGCGAAGGGGCTACCTTACTAACACGGCTAAGTACAGGCAAGTTTTCATAATAGACTCTTGGAGGAGCACTTTCCATGGCAGCTTCCAGCTAATTTAGCCCTAGAACCTAACATTAACTTACATCAGGCCTATTGCATTGAGTACACCTTTTCAGCTTGTGCCCTTCATCTACCCAGAAGCTACCTATAGTTTTTAATTTTAGGCTTAGCATCTGCATGCTGTTGCGGTGTGAAAGTGCACCAGTTGGTTCAGCTTCATTAGCTTATATTGCTGTACAAATAGTGTGTCCCTCAATAGAATAACAATTTACTTTTTTAAAATATCGGGCACATCATCCTGGGTCTTCGAGCTATTCAAATTACCACTAAGCTTTGAGCACGGCTCATTCGGAAGACGACTAATACGGTTAATCAGGTCATAATTGATTTTTTCAGAAACAACACTATCTAAGTTATAATCTGAATGTGTGGTTATGAACTCCCGAATCCACTGCGCTGGAGTATACAATTCTCCTTTTGCCCGCTTTGAGATGAGTGACAAATATTGCTGAAGTGTGCATTGGCTGTCCGCATCAACGTCCATGGAGTTCAAGTACGTTTGTATCAATGAAATAAGTCCAGGAAACCCCTGAAGACAAATCACACATTTTTTGTAAGACAAACAATCACGAAGTAGGAAACAAAATAAGAAAAAATTGACTTACAGAACTGTCTCCGTTGATTATTTCGTTTACGGTCATAAGACAATATTTTTTATTATCTTTATTCCGTATATCGTGGCGGAACCAAAACTTCTGCTCTGAGACGGCATTTCGCTTTTGGGCTTTCGCCATATTTTCGTCAACCTGCAAGCATTTTATCAAGCGTACAGGTAGAGGGATTACTTTGCTTTGCGATAAAAACATGAACGGCATACCTTTGACATAGGCATTAAAAAACACAATTTGTAGGACAAAACAACTCTGGTCAATAGGACGATGAAGCAAACGACGGCCGCATTTTCGAAATCCGTCAGCTGGACCTCGCAAGGGCGAAATTCAACTCTCCAACCAATAGAACTTTCGGGAGGTGGCGGCTTAAACCTCATTGTCTGCCAATTGGTAGATTGGATGTTCTGTAGACAGATAAATAATTTCAGCATTGAATTGCATACAAAAAATGGGCGAATGCTTTCATCTTGTAAGTAGCTGCTGCAAACAAACCTCAAAATGATCAGAATCTTTGGAATTGTCCTGATGAATTTTTTCACTAAAAAGTGATACAGGATCTCTAATGAAAAGGTGTGCAACATGCTGCGCCAACAGAGGATCAATGCCTCCATTCAGAAGACGCTGGTAGTGACTCTCTTCATACACCAGAGGGATGTCATTATATTCGGCACCATCATCAGATCTAGGACCATACCAACAATTTCTATCAAACTTGGTCTTAAGCTCAGTTTGCATCGACAGTTAAACCCGTGAACATTTTTTTCTCACAAGTATGAATCAATCGAATCGTATCTAGACTTTTTGATTCTATCACGTTCTTCAGGCGTCCTGCAATCCACAGCTCCTGAAATGACATTCCAGCGACAGTCAACGTCTGCTAAATATCCGCTGTGCAACATGCTGCGCCAACAGAGGATCAATGCCTCCATTCAGAAGACGCTGGTAGTGACTCTCTTCATACACCAGAGGGATGTCATTATATTCGGCACCGTCATCAGATCTAGAACCAAACCAACAATTTCTACCAAACTGGTCTTAAGCTCAGTTTGCATCGACAGTTAAACCCGTGAACATTTTTTTCTCACAAGTATGAATCAATAGAATCATATCTAGACTTTTTGATTCTATCACGTTCTTCAGGCGTCCTGCAATCCACAGCTCCTGAAATGACATTCCAGCGACAGTCAACGTCTGCTAAATATCCGCGAAAAGCAGGCGTGGCAGCTGTGAGTGCGAGCTAAAAAATCATGAATTCTTCAATTGGCAAATTCAAGATAACCATACAAAACCTACTGACAGACTTTAAGACAAAGAGAAAACCAACACTCACCATTATCGGGCACAAGGGCGCAAGGTTATCATAAAGAACACGAGCTTCGTTTATGTTACATGCTTGAAATGTAACCTGAAGACAACAGCATCCCATACCAAACCCCATTGCGTCCAAGTAAATATGATCAGGCAACTGCTCTTTGACTCCTTCTTCAATAAAAGGGCTCATTGTGTTCTTATCTTTAAAAACTGTTGAAAACAGATGCTTAGAAAATTTTCCAACAATGTTTCTCATACAGCATGTAAGCAGCATATAAAGCTTTGAAGATTTGTTTCTTACTAGGTATCTGGATATTTATCTTCGAGCCTCGGCGAGAACGAATGTTGTTTGTGAGAGTGGCAAATCTTGGATGACCTTGAAAAATCGCTTCATCAGGAAAAAACAACGATCTGGAAACGCTAGATTCTGGTTTCGGTTCATATTCCGGGAATGTAAACTTCGGACTCCCTAAGCGGGGGAAGTTAGCGATAGAAAGCACACACTCATTTTCCGGCAATAGACTCTGAGCTTCCTTCCTCCTCATAGTCATGCTAGCCTCTACGATATTCAAGTGAGCTGGCAATGCACCGTAAGGTTTTCCCGGAGTACCTTCGATCATGTAAGATGCATATTCTGGACGCCATAGGGATTTTACGTTCCTGTAACCATGAACAGAAGCATCACAAGGAAGAATACCAATGCTTTGATTCAAGTTTATCAAGCCTAGTAAGGTTTACTTACGCTGGATCTTTCAATTCCGGTAACTGCAAAACGGGCAGCAATTCGCTAGCCCGCAATGAGACACGGGCCTGCTGTGCCTCATGATCTTGGCGCACTACGATATACTCCACTTCATCGCCCCATTTCAAGCAATCTCCTTCACGATCTTTCAAACGTTTATATAAAGTTATAAACTGTTCAATTCCGTTACTTTTCACATGTTCAGCCCAACTTTTCGTGTCCGGCCAACTTAGCGGTGTGCCTTCAGACAACAATCCCATGACGATGGAGAAGTGTTACAACTTAATGGAGCGTTATTGAGGCACACGCTTTTCACTCTCAATCCAAGCGCTTGATCACCGCAAGTACGCAGCAAAGGAAATGAATGGTGCCTATCACAAAGAGTCTGAAGTATACTGATATTCTGAATTTTCCTTTTCCTGCTTGTGGAACAGCTTAGTGCTGAGCTTTCATTCACTAGCTTCGTCGGCGGCCCGCAACATGCTGGTAAATGTNTCATTCACTAGCTTCGTCGGCGGCCCGCAACATGCTGGTAAATGTGCACTTTGATGACTGCTAACGACATTTTAAGCTGCTATGTGATGGACACAGAATGGTGTCAAGGTTGTAGACACACGGTGCAAAAAGGAAACCGCCGTTTCTAATTGTACTCGTCGCAACGTTCCTGCATCCAGCTGCTAATCCTGCAGCAGCGGTGGTAATTCTTGACAATTAGACGCTATGGTTCCTGGAACATAAACAACGAACAATAACGCTAATATCAGCTAGGGTCGTAGTTTTGACATAGTGGACATTAATGAATCTAGCTACAACGTTAAACATTGATCAACCAGACTGCAATATTTCTCCGCAGAAGCTAACTAGCACTAGTGTTACATCATCTCCAGTAAAACGGCTAGGACAGATGCCAATTGTTTGCACAACGGATTGGTGAAAGATAAACATGACAACCTAAAAGGCGAAAAACGGCATTTGCACTCGCTGTACAACACAATTTAAATCTGGCCTATGTTTACCACTATACAGTTGACGATGACTAGTTGATCACGAGAATTTGCAGGCTTCAGTCGTAATTGAGGTTGTGAGTAATGTTAACTTACTTAGCACTGCATTCGATCATGCGCTCGTGAATAGCTTTTTTAGCACACTACACATCATCGCACAATTTGTTAATGCAGTATTTATAGTGTGCGCTGATTATGCAAATCCTGCACTGGTACTCAAGACTCCCGCCATGTCCAGAAGTAGAATTTTTCCGGACAAAAGGGCGTCAACTCAGCTGTTTGCCATTCTTGAGATCGACGAACGGTGAGAGTGTTCTAGCAGAGCTATTTATATCATTAACAGTTCATAGGACCATTTAGCATAATTAAATACTATTAAATCGATTGAAAACCGGTAATTAATATACTTCACAAAATGAGATTACTTGGAGGACTGGCTCCGTCGTGTATACTCTTGACACATAATAACCTTTTTTGATTTTTGTTTCAGGCACCGGTTGTTTTTTCGTATTTCACCATTATTGTGGTGTTGAAAATTTTGGAAGTAAGCATTCATGTAATTTTAGGCTTAATGTGGTCCACGTCATTGTGAACAATGAGTAATATCCTTTGCTGCTGTGTTAATATCACTTGACTTTTGCTTTTGCAGGAATGTCAGATCTGGCAAGTGTCAAAAATCAACTTGCCAGCATATTAGCTGGGTCCAGCGGAGGTGCAGGTGCTCACAAAGACCAAACTGATAAGTACAGAAGTATCCTACAGGGCATTGTTGCTAACCCTCAACCTGATAATGCTGATTCATTGAAAGCTCTAATTGATCAGCGTAAGTTAACTCCGCAGCATGCGAGCGAGTTCTATTGAATGCCCTTTATTCTGTAGCACACGAATATATTACGGATTGATTATAATTACTATTACCATTTTGCAGTGGTAAATGAAAATGTGTCCATGGTCGTTTCAAGACTGATACTGGGGGAAGTTGGAACCGCGCTTGTCAGTCTTCCTGATGAGGTTTCGAAAGAGGTGGCACATTACATCCTGGAGAAGGTATGTCATTATCACAGTGATTTACATTTAACTCGGCCACAAAACCTTTGAGGACGAATTTAGAAAATTTCAAAATTACTTATTTATTTGTAGGTCCATCCTCGAGTTATCTCCTTTGAAGAACAAGTAGCCACTATTCGTCAGCACTTGTCTGGAATTTACGAAAAGCAGCAGCTTTGGAAGGATGCTGCGCAGGTTCTCACGGGCATTCCTTTGGAAACAGGCCAGAAGTACTAAAAATGATAATATTCAGAAGCTCTCATTCCTGTATAATAGTTTAATTTGGTATTCAACTTTGCACAGAATGTACACGTGTGGATTACAAGCTAGAAACATATTTAAAAATCGCCAGACTGTATTTGGAGGACGATGATGCTATTCAAGCCGAATCTTTTGTTAACCGGGCGTCATTGCTACAGGTGAGTGTTACTGCGATAGCTGTAACATTTATAACACTTAAAAGGTACTCAAATTTTGAGCTTGAAGGCAGGAGTTGAATAAAAAAATGCACCGTATGCTTTTTGCAGAATGAGTCAAAAAATGAGGAACTCCAGATTATGTACAAAGTATGCTACGCCAGAGTATTGGATTATCGCCGAAAATTTATCGAAGCTGCCCAACGTTACAATGAGCTATCTTATCGGACCATAATTGATGAAGGCGAAAGAGTTCATGCTCTCCGAAACGCTCTCATCTGTACGGTACTGGCTCCAGCAGGACAGCAAAGAAGTAGGATGTTAGGAACTCTGTTTAAAGATGAAAGATGTCAGAATCTCCCCGCTTTTAGTATTCTTGAGAAAATGTACCTTGAGCGCATAATCCGCAAAGCAGAATTGAAAGACTTTGAAATACTCTTGCAAGAACACCAGAAAGCTATAACATCAGACGGTACGCTAGCTGCTTGATTCATGAAACTTTAGTTTAAATCACTTCTGCTTTACATTGCACTATATACAAGACAGTCTTTGAATTCTTGTTCTGATTTTAGGCTCGACGATCTTGGAGAGGGCAGTTGTGGAACATAATTTACTAGCAGCCAGTAAACTTTACAACAACATTGAGTTTGCTGAACTGGGAGCACTCTTGGAGATTCCACAGGAAAAGGCTGAAAAAATTGCATCGCAAATGATAACGGAGGGACGTATGTCAGGCTACATTGACCAAATTAAGTCAATCGTCTACTTCGAAACTCGGGAGTGCCTCCCCTACTGGGATAAGCAGATTCAGTCTTTGTGTTATGATGTGAATCAAATAATAGAAAAGATAACCGCCGCTGCTCCAGAGTGGATGGCGAAATACTCTGAGGAACATATGCAGTAAATAATGAAATACAGTAGCCGTCGTGTCGTCAAGCGGGATTTGCGTCTATTACCGCAGATGGAATGCACTTCGGTATTTTCTTAATCCAAATTTATCTTACCGCTGTAAGTTTTTTTTTAATTTTTCGTTGTAATGTCAGCGTATTTAACAAAATCGTAAATAAACTCTTAAGTGCAGCAGTGTCTCGTATTAATTAACTATGCTATCTATCCATGATATGTCACCATTACTGATTTCGCTTACATCAATAGTTAAATTTGTTGAGTTACTGACTTCTCCTATGCCCTCTTCTTTAGTACTCGAGTCCACTTGAACTGTGGATTCTGCATCAGTGGTGGTAAAGTTTTTAAACGCAGACAATACATGCGTTTCAATTTCGGAAAGCTCATCTCTGAAAAAAAGCCAAATATTTCGTAAGATTTGTCATGCAGTAAACGTGGGTGCATAGGACTACTGCCCACTCTTGATATCACGCCCTACAAACGCTGATGATAAAAACTTACCCGGAACCACGGCGGCGTTTTGGCGTGATTGTGGTCAACAATTCCTCGCAAAAGAACGACATTGAAGGCATGGTGTAAGGTGATGAATTAAGTACCTGCTCAGAAATGACTTGCATTAGTTTTACAGATGTCATGTTGCAGTTAAGAGCAAAATAGAACATACATACCTCTCTGATGAGGGCGCTTCCCGCCTGTCCCGCAACAGCATTGCTCATTTTTATACCCGTTCTTGTTCCAGCATGGTTAACTGTCTTCGATGCCATCAACTGAGCAAATGGCGTCAATGCCATATTTTCTCCTTTTACTGGGACGCTAACGACTGAATTATCATCCGAAGAAATTTTGGGTACTATGACGCATAATTCCTACGAAGCAGCACCGTTAATTGCAGCATCTCAGAAAGGTTTCTTAAAATTTATTTGCGATGAGACAGAAAGTCTCAATGTAATTTTTATTAGCGATTTCAGTGAAAAGAAAATCAGTCTGCCTCACCTGTGATGAATTTAAAAAAACTAGCGTCGACCTCAAGCCTGGGGCACTAGGACGAGCTGACGGAATGAATACTGCTGATGTAACGGTATGTTTCGAGACTTCCTTGTGCAACGTGGGCTGCTCCGGGTTACTTAAGGGAAATATGTAAACTGCAAACGAAACCAGCATTACTAAAAGTTGAATACTTTTACAAGGGTGATGATCAGCTTTGACAGAGTTTAAAATAACCATTATTTTGCAACGAAAAAGCGGCCACGATGTCTGTGCTGACATCAATTGTGAATGCGGACACAGTGATAGGAATAGCCCAAGTAAGAGAATGTGAAATTATGTCCCACGCGAAGAGGACATCCTGAGTGGCGCATAGCAATAAGTGCGAACTTCGCTTCGTCCCAAATTGCATTAACCTGCGAGTCAAAAAAGACGATGTTAACTTGGAGATTACAACAGCAGAGCACCTCTTATCGCATCACAACATACCTTATTGGTTCCCTTATCCTGGAGTGTGACAACGCACCCACCAGTTCGTGCCGTGACACATTCCACAACGTTGCCGACTGGTCAAATGCCACTGCCAATACCGACCCATCAATAGAAAATGCCACAGGACCGGCCTTATGATCCCGATAAAATCCTACGTTTTCACAGTTCCACCATTCACTTTTTCGATGGATGCTTGTGTCTTGCACGATACCCCACGTCTTAAATTTTTTATCGCCTCCTGAAGTTACCACTCATCAAATTTTTGGATGCATCATCTGTTTGCTGAATAGCCATGTCTACAGCTCCATCTTCATGAGGCCAGTCGATGGAAGTGTTTAGCTTATATCTGAAATCACAAGTTACAGCATAAGTTAAAATCATCCTTCAAAGACAGCGACATTCATAACATCTATCAGTTACCTCTGAGCAGAATCCTCAAACTTCCAAAATTTTAAGCGAAGCTCGCAATATACGTCGTTGTCCTTCCGTGATTCGATAGTCTACCAACCACAAGCCCTTATTAGAGAATTTAACATGTGTAACCGTAGAAAATGGAATTTCCTTATTTCGTTCCGCTGTGATAAAATTTTGCTGTGTGATGTCAACCTGGAACAAAATTTTAAATGTTGAGATTCTCCAAAACGCAGAAACATCTTTGCACATTAAGATTATCTACCACACTTACATCAAATAAAAATTTATCCTGGACAACGGAATAGCATTGCAGCTGACCCGGCTTGCCGTTCATAATCAATGATTTGGTAATTGGATCCACTTGAATGCCTGACGGATGCACGGGCTCCAATTCGTGGCCAGGTATTTTGTTTTCAGGTACGTAGGCTTGCACTAAGTTACGCACTTGACCTTGGATAGCGTTTTCTCTGGATATTATTTTGATGCCTGTCAAAAAAACATTCTGACATTAATGCATGCACCAAAATCAGACGGAAAGCTCCAAGCTCTAGTACCATGTTTTTTAAAACTGCAACGCCGCTGGATGTACTAACTTACTATTGTCTGCTTGAGAAACTGCTGAGAAAACATTCCGAGGCGACACACTAACATGACGAATTGGAAGGCCAAGACGAGGCACTGTGCGCTTATTGTTCGAGTCATTAACATCCCATTTCACAAGTGTGCATTCTCCACCACCGCTGAAGATTTGCGACCCTATATTCGCAAATGTCGTTACTAATTTAACAAGATTTCCATGGAACTGATACCTTTGGCTACAAAAACTTACCATCCGCCGTAAAACAAATGTCTTGTACTGGTAACGTGTGCCAATGAAATATGACCTTGGCTGGCACGTTGGCGTGCATAGGATTTTTCCAGAGCACCACCCGACCAGTGTCATCCCCAGTGGCGCAAGACCAGTCGTGAGGATGTGCTACAACACAAGTGAGCTTTCGGTCTCCATAGTAATGGCACTTAAAAGTCTTTTTTGAGATGTCCCTGACATGCAGGATGCCTCCTTCAATGGCTGCCACAAACTTGCCGTCCACTCCCACAGCTACTGAATGCGTTCCAGGTAGTACGTTGGGTAGGATCTTCTCCAGCATCAAATTCTCCATGTTCACGGAGAACAACGAAGGCAATTGTGCATTTTCTTCAAGTGCCAGAATGACGGCCGGCACTATTTTACTTGTATACAAGAAGTTTTCTACAGTCAACAAGGGAACCCAGCCTCTGGGGTTTAGCTTCAATTGCTTACTCCACAGCACGTTCTCCGTGTTAATATCAACAGCAGTTACGAAACCGTGAATTGTACAAATCACAGCCGTGTCACAGTTTCCATTTCCTTGGCTTTCATCTGGGCTGGTCAGAATGAAGTTGGCGATTGCACCTTGGCATTGGATCTTTCTAATGCACGCGAACGAGTGTGTGCTATATACTTGTAACGTGTCTCCAACAACGACGACGACTTTCCTAATGAAACAGGATAATCATGGTCGCAATTAGATGCATGTCGTCAAGATACTTCTAGATCAATTGTGTAATAATGACATTTCCTTTTCACGTACTTGGAGTCTCCACTGAACTTGGGCCGGTGGCTGACAATCACGCCGCTACTCTTGATTAAAACGCCGTACTCCTGCTCCGACGCTGGGCGGACATTCGGTTCTAGTTCCACCATGGTTAGTGCAAAACAAAAAACGCTTAACAAGACTACCTTTGCAGTTGCAGCGGTTCAAGCTTTACTCCTGTGAAACACAAACCCGAACTTCAGAAGCCTGTCACATTACAGCACTGTTTGATTCGTACAAAAGAAGCAAAGTATTGGTTTCATTTTTCCTTACCTTTATTTAGCAGTAGAAAATAAATTTGGCAAAACTTCAACAAACAATTACATTATTTTCAACTCCAAAGTAACAGAGTGCTAATTTAGTCGACTTCACGTGCTCCGGTTTGGACGGACTGTTTTGAATGAAACTGCGTCCATGTGCCTAAAGCTCTGAGCGTCAGACCAGCAGCTTCCTGACTGTATGCACAAAATTTTATGGTTTCCTTTTGCTCGTTGTGATGTGATCATCTCTGGCCCGCTTTCACACTGCATTTAATTAAAATTGATACGGCGCTGTTTTAACCGGTGACGAGTAAAAAAGTCAAATTGTTACCTTTGTTTTTTATTTGACCTGCGATTTCCTTTAAGAGGAGGTTTCAATGCGCTGTTAGAGTGAATGAACAGTTAAATGGAAATTAAAAGTTCAGTTGCTTAAGCCAGTGGATTAAAACATTAAAAGTGACGATCGGCTGAAGGAAGATTTTACGAAGGCAATTCCGCAGAACGGTAACCACGTAAAACACCACAGAACTTGCAATGAGTGTGGTGACGGGCTCATTAACGGATTATGGACCTGATTCCGGTGGAAGAATAAAGGTAAGTTAAGCTTGACATGGTGGAACCTCTAAAAAGTTACGGTGACAAGCATCTGCTGCACTTATTCGCAATTATAATTACGATATCATATTACGTTTGCAGAATTTGACAATAACTAAACCCATTGTTGTTGGAAATACGGCTTAAGTACTTCGGAAAGAAGCGAGAAGAGGATGGTCATACTCATGAATGGACAGTTTACCTAAAGCCTTATCTAAATGAAGACTACTCGATTTTCATCAAGAAAGTACATTTCAAACTGCACGAGAGTTACGCTAATCCAAATCGTGTTCTAACAAAGCCTCCGTATCAGGTCATTGAAACAGGATGGGGAGAATTCGAAATTACCATCAAAATCCACTTTGTGGACCCTATTGAACGTCCGGTAAACCCTCTTTTTGTAAACCATCCTTTTCTTCAGGCTAACAGTGCTTCCTAATTTTATTCCTCCATTGTTGATTGTTTTGAAGGTGACAGTATATCACATACTCAAGCTATTTTCTCCCGGATCTGATCAGAATGCCCCATCTATGAAAACCTTGACGACTGAGTTCTACGACGAAATAGTATTCCATGAACCCACACAGCTTATGAAAACTCACCTCGAGGGGTTAAGACCATTAAGCCAAAGTGGATGGCGTCACGAAGTAGACTGTAAGCAAAATAACTGGATTTCTACATGACGAACTTAGTTCATGCCGTAAAATATTTGTGACTGATTTTTGCTTCAAAATATGCAGTTGAACGCAAAAAAAAGAGTTCCCTAGCAGCAGTAAGCGAAGCTCGAACTCAGGTCAAAAAGGAGGTGCAAGAAATGAAAGAGAAGATGAAAATAGCAAAAGATACGATTGCTGCACTGAAAGAAGCAGTTGCTAATGCTCAAAAGGACAACATGGGACTTGGGAAGACCCCGCAGCGCCCCAGCACTGTTTCCGTGGCGTCACCAATTGCTGGTTCCAGTAAGGCAGTGACCATGTAGTTTTTGAACTATTTTATAATTTACTATTTACCACTTCTTCATATTTGTCAATTCGAGATTGAAGCTACGACGAATGTAGACGTATTTGTACAAAGGGAATTTTATGTTGTTTTTGTTGTAACTTTTTTACAATACTAGCCAAGGCCATGTCGATTATTGGTTATTTGTAATGTTTGTAAGAATAAAGAGTAAGCAAATGATGCTGTCTACGAATAAGATTTCTAGTACTGATGATTCATTTTCAAATTTTGTACCCTCGCACTTAATTAATACTTACAAATGTATTGTCGGAGAGCAGAAGCAATGTTAAAGAATGTTTTTTATTTTTTTTCGGTCTTTCCTAACGGCTGTTCCACCTTATCATTCGCTGAAATTATGTTCTGAACATAACTATCAAATGTGACCGAATTT
>VRMD01002676.1:0-12631 GCA_009872375.1 Sminthurides bifidus | reverse complement strand
TTTTCTCACACACTTTGTAGTTCAATCCCCAGCTTAATTATTGAACTTGATTTGTGAGCAGCCGACATTCCTGTCATCCCCCGTCTCATCCCGAACATATCTACAGTTTCATTCGGCTTACTTTTCTAGCATGACTATTCTCCTCTGCAGTTCAAATGTTGAAAATCAGGGACATGAAATCAGCGCCAAATCTCAAAAAAAATCACATTTTGGTGCAACCTTATCCATCTGGTTCTTTGCAAGTGGCGAATTATTCAATCTCTTCTTCCATCTACTCGTCTTTCAAAGAGGACAAGCCCGGCTCGTAAGTTGTGAACCGCAATTCACAGTCTCAAAGAATGGAAAGTTCAAGTGGTCTCGATCATGACAAGGTATCGCAAGGTTCTGCAATGTGGTTTTAGCAATCGTAAGGTTTTGCATATGTTGAAAATGAGTCTGAACTGGCATTTTCACTTGCACTGCAGCTTCAGTTTCTTCCACGACAGCAGTTCTTGTGAATGCTGTAGCATGCATAGGATTTTGCACAGTCATCCGAAACACTAATTTTTGTCAGATAGTTAGCTCGAGTGAGCAGATGAGCCCTCTCGTACGTTCGTCTCGGAGAAATCAAGAATCATCTCAGGCTGTACCCCTCCCCGACGGCTTGTCAAGTGGTTGAGAAAATCATTTTTCTTCAAGTCTTGTTCAAACAAAATATCCCTCTTCTTTCGCTCCACCTGATACAAAAGCCAAACACTTGGGAGACGTTCCGGGCTCAAGACGCTCCTCACCGTGACACTGACAAGTACTGCTGCTTTCACCGCCTGTACTATTTGCTCTTTCATGGGTCTCTAAAGGCTCTTGGAATACGGAGCTGTCTCTTTCCCGGCAGAGGTATTTCTATATCAACACTTTTCACAAGGAGACCTTCACCAAACCGCAATTTCTAAAGCTTGTCGTTAGAGTCGGTAGTGAACCGTTTTACATAACCTTAACGTGAGGGTTGTGCTAAATGTGTATTTGTTCCCTGTGCCTCTTTGCTGGAGCTGAGGTGAAGACCGCTTGCTTTTGTCACTCCTGCCTTGTAGTTTCAAACCTGTTCGATGCTCAAGGTTTCATCAGAGTATTGTTCTCAGCTTCATTGTTCGGTAGGCAGGGAAGGGCCTGTACACATCTTTCCTTTTTGAATGAACAACGGAGGGAAGATGAGGAACAGTCTATTNGGAAGGGCCTGTACACATCTTTCCTTTTTGAATGAACAACGGAGGGAAGATGAGGAACAGTCTATTCCAGCCTGTGAAATCTTGTACGACTTTCGGCTTTGAATTTTCATGGCGGCTTTGCCAAAGGTGGAAAACTCCTTTGGGCTGATGACATTACCACCGGCGTTGAAACCTGTAAAGAAAGGATAATACTTCTCAAAGTATCAAATTTTGCATTCACGTCTCTTCAAGTGGAAGCAGGGAATGATGACAAAATAATATCATTATTGTCGTCAGCCAGGTGTTTTCAGTTCCAGACCTGGCATTTCGGGGTGTCAGTGGAAAGACCTAGAAATAAAATGGGCTTTAGGTTCAGTATTCTTCAGCCATCTAAGCGTATCAGACATCTTGGAATTTGGACTAGTGCATTAATTAAAATTGAAAAAGACAGAATTTTTAAAACTCCAAGCATGTGAAATAGAAATCAAGTGAATTTCTAAGCCAGAGAACGTTTTTTGGAAGGTGGACGGGGAAATTTATTACTGCTGAGACGGGCTGAGAAAAGTGCCGAATTTTAGAACTCTTTGAAGCACAAGGCATAACATTGATCGGCGAAACATAAATCCTGCATGCGTATCACACATGTTATCCTATCGACCCTCGGTGGTGAAAGTCTGAAGACAAAAGGCAGGAAGGACGGATGGCGGTGGAGGTGTGTAGGCAATGAAAAGGTGGTGAAAGTCGTGATTCAGTGTTGAATTATTTAGTAGGCTTTAGGATTTGAGGAAAGTCAAAAGAGCCGGCCATTATTTCAGAGCGGTGAAAGGTGCTAGAGAAAGGACAAAGGTGGGACTGAAGCTGAAGTAAAGACGGGAGCCGTATGCCTCCTATGATTAACTACCAGATCGAGATCGTATTACTTTCCCTTGTTCTCCGGGATAACAAGCTCGGTCATATGTTATCAGAATTCACAGCCTGGGCTGGGACAAGCCGAAGGAAGGCTTTGTCGTAGGGGAAGGGGGGATTCGAAATATGACGTGGAATCTGACTTTATCGTAGGGGAAGGGGGGATTCGAAATATGACGTGGAATCTGACCTTTGTATCTGAATCCAAAGTCGGTTGAATCAGGACTATTTGCATTTCTTGTAGAGTATAGGCTGAGTATTTTCGCGGAGTCTGTTCCTCGTCCTGAAACTTGTATTTTAGCCTTATATGTTACATGTGTTTTCATTGATTCCTGTCAGATTAGCCTTGAGCGGTGAATTGATAAGTTTTGGAGGGAAATCTATTACTTTCACCATGAACAAAGAGACCTTATATTGGCGGCGAAGAAGTGTAAATGGAATTCAAAATAAATTTCATCCATTCATCCTCCATACTGGTAGAAACGGGTCGTATATCAACTACTTTGTGCTGCTGAAAGGAATTGAGAAGCCTCTAACTTGTTTGTGTAATTACCGAGAGATATTGCTGTGAAATACAGTAGGAATATATAGCCTGAAACTGTGCAATCAATCCATACCAGGCTGTTTAAGTATACAAGCTCTCGTAAGAATGAAAATATGCACTTGAGCATCGTGAATACGTCAGTAGCAGTTTCGATCAAGTGAACGATGGCTTACATGGAAATGCTTGAGATTCCACTTGATTGGAAGTGATTGCCAATTAGCATATAATTAAGTCGGGATGGTGTGGATTCTTGGAAATGAACCTTATGCTTACCCTGTCTTATAGAATGAGAAGGTTGGGTTAGAAGAGGAAGATTGAACAACCGTGGCTTTTAAGTTTTATATTTATTCACAAGTGTTATACACAATCCATTGGAAGAAGCAAGCAATGTATCGTTTTTGTAGCTGTGATGAGCGGCCATCTTGGTTTTGGATGTTGAAAACTTGGACCTGAAAACAAGTTTTGGGAGGCAGCCATATTTAATTTAGAAATGCACCTGGAGTTTCCATGGTAGACAGTGACAGGTGAGGACTTAGCACGAAAGTGAAAGTAAGCCTTAGGCGTTTGAAAACCGTTTCAAGCGCCACCTAGTTTCAAAGTTGTAGAACTAGCTAGAGAATTTCAGGGTGGAGAAAGTAACCTACGCTAGAATCGATAGAGCGGAAGTGATTCAGAATTTCGTCACGGAGTTACGCTAGTGTTATCTTAAGCCTGGGTAGGGTACAGTGATGGTGGCATCGAGATTAAAAAATGATTACCGAATTCATGGTTGGTCGATCCTGTAAAGGGAATGTTTCTACTTCCACCTCCGGTATGTGTAAGCACTGGGCATGGACAAGTGTCAGGGCAATTAACAAACTCAATTTTAAAATCATCACTACTATGTGCTCCAATTGTGTTTAATCTTGCAAAACCGACTAAGAACTAGATGCACTGCGCTTTCTACTATTTCTTGTGTGTTTTTCAAAAATGGCCAGTATTTTACTCCACGTATTAGAAGCACAGGATTGATCTTTCCATACTAAGAACGCAACTAAACGCAAATACTAAAGCATAGTAAATAATTTGTTGATATTCATGACCCTCAGCTTCATCTCATAGCTTGTAGAAGTAATGAATCACATCCGGGTCTGCATTTGGGTTGCAAGGTTTCCTGTCCGCCAAATTTCTTGGAAGGCCATTAACCATGTTATGAAGTCATCAGATCATCAACTATAGCATTTTCTAGCAGAAGGCTTTAGGGCCAGGACATAATTTTCCGCGTGTTTTCCTACCAACGGCCATGAACCTATTCATTAAGCCATCGTCAATGGCCAACCTTTAGAAACCGTTAACTTTGGGCCACGAGCCGCTGTTACTTGTACACGTAGGCCACATGCATGTGGCCTAAATTTTCTTTGAAGTGAGAATCTTCGACAATTAAACCACGTGCTGTCGTGTTTGCCAACCATGACAAGTCTAGCTGTTTTCATGCGTCACAACGCTTAAATCAATTAGAGCTGGTTGTAAAAGCAACGAATTGTCTCAATCTCTTTGTTGTCATTAATGTAGCGTGAGGTAAGAATAATTGTTATACGGGAGGAAATTGCCTGATCTACAGCCATCGTTACAAATGATTGTACCCTTCGGATTCATGACCGTTTGACAAACTGCGTCGTTTCCGGTTTCAATCGTTTTTCACTAGCAATGAACGGTTGTGCACCTATGTACAACTCCTTAAGTTTACACGGCTAGAAACGGATGATAATTATAATCAATCCACAGCATGTGTCTGCCATTAAAAGAGTAAATACTTGTGGTTCTCAAATCGTATCCTGTACAGTCCTACTCTAAGACGTCACAGGGATTGACACCCAATCCGGAGTATGCGTTGCGGCATTGTGAGCTCCACACGAGTTAGATTAGCCCAATTACAGTAACTGTGTACTGTCCAATGACCTTGGTCAGACCATATTGTCTGTGTAAACAATCTGACGACGGTCACACAATATTTGTGTTTTAATTCCTGTGTGGTCAATTACAACAACGGTGAGGTTGCTTAATTGTCCTTTGTTTTGGCAAGTGTAACCAATTGAAGGTGGTGCTGTCATACCTTACCTTTGTGATTGTGGTGGTTGTCTGTCCAATGAAGTGTGTACCCGCGTCCAGGTGTTCTTTCTCTGGAACGAAGGAAGCTAGAGGCGTCGATTACTTCTTCGTTAAAAGCGACACCTTTGGTTTACAGGTGGGTCACTAGCATTTCCGGTGCCATCCAGGTAGATTAAGATAAGAGCAAACAGTGACGTTATAAGGATGGGTAAAAAGATTAGAGTAGATTAAAAGTAAAAGTTCCAAGTTCTAAGTTAAAAGGAAAGTCTGTTCGATCGTTAATTTCAAACGAAATTCATTTCAAAAATGCTGAGCAAAAAGCTCTTTGAAGTCGTGGATTACATCTACTCAATGTGTGATCGGCAGTTTCTCATCCCGTACAAATATGATAAGAAAAACCGACTTTTGATCGAAGATTCCTCCCTTATCAGGCATTTCTTCTGGGGCCTCCAAACCACCGTCCTGGTCTTCCAAGCTACGTACTTGGCCATTCGACTAGCCTTGGTAATGGTCGATGAAAATGCCCGAATGGAGGAAAAGTGTCGCCTGGTCTTCATCCTCATTGTATTCATGGACCAGTCGGTCTTTGAGCTCAACTTGAGAAATAAGAAGAGCGAAATTGCCTGGTTGTTCAATCAGTGCACGCAGCAAACAGGTAACCATGAACTACTTCACCACTTCTTCATGTAGGTGAAACATGTGATAGTAAACGTCTCATTTGAAGTTTAACCCTTCGGAACTTTCACAGCCACGAGAGGTCATCTAAGAAAAAGGTCGACCAAAATCGAGCAATTCATGCTCGGGTGGCCGATCGTTCACATCATAATTTTTTGCGGAGTCATGGGCGGATTCTTCAAAGACCCGAATCAGAAACAGTATTTCATCAGTGCTATTCCAGAGGACTACAGGTCGCCGTTGGTATTAGGCTTGTGTGCCGGTTGGGAGGCCGTGGCAAACATGGCCTTCATTCACATTTGCCAGTTTGAATTTCTCTTCCAAACGCTCGTGCTCAGGTGTCAGATTGACTGGACAGGAGAATGGTTAGTCATTAAATTCTTTTTCATAACCGCGATACTTTACCACATCACAAGTCCAGGTCCTTGACCAGCCGGTTAAATTATTAAGCCAGTCATTCTTGAAGGGTTCTGTCAAGCTTACAAACCCAAAGCCAGCTGTCGTTACTGGGGAATGGTGACACATTGCGTTCATTGTGTTACAGCATTAACAAAGGGTCTTTGTCATCCTTAGTACAAAACCACCTGGATCAGAGAGGGACGTTAACACAACTTTCCGTAAGTACAAGGAACTTCGGCTCATTCAGCAAACCTTCAACCGTTGTTTCAGCAGGAACGTGGAGCAAATCAAGTCGGGAATGATTACTCGTCAACGTGGCTAACAACTACGTTCTCATCAAGAGATGGGCCTATCTCAGTGCATTTATGATCGCGGATCTCATAGCTGCCGAGATTTTCGCCAATACTCTGCCCCCGATTTTGTACGGGAATGCATACGAGATCAAAGACAACTCGGAGAAGGTGCAGGAAGTCATTACGAGATTTCTTCCTCGGGTGGAAAGTCCCGTTAGCAGGCAATACATCAAAAGGAAGTTGCGCTCCTTCCCTCCTATTGACGTCCGTGTTGCTGGAATGTACTGCCTTGATCGGCAAATGACACCCCGCTATGCAGAAATCATCATCACGTCAACAATCTCTCTTATTTTATCAAATTGAAGTGGCTAGTCGAACCTTTCTATACAGTTGTAAGCCTGTATGAAATACAGGGTGATCAGAAAGGAGGAATTCTCCAAGACTAAACTCGTAAATAAAAACTACATGTTCTTGAATGTTAAGTGGATTAGCATTTTACTCCCTTTGCTAATCACCCTGTACATGCTCCAGGCACCGATTTTCCACAGGAAGATTCTCCTATCAAACTACGTGTTCCAGCGAGGCAGTCGAAGTAGGCCTCACGCGATATGTTATGGAATCTCTCCGAGAACGAAAACCTTGTGCTAAACTACTATATGTTCACGGCATTCATTAAATTATTCAGTGTGGACTTCTTGACCACGTTTTTAATTAACTTCAAACGTGAGGAAAACCTTTATGCTTTCATGTGTCATGTGTCAGGCCTATTGGCCTTATGCGGATTTTGCTGTTGCTGCATGCTAATCCGGTTAGAAGATTCAATAACTATGACTGGAACCAGCTATGGGTGAAAGATGCGTTTCTAAAAGAGGCGGTGGCAACAAGAAATATTCCGTGCAAAAATTCGAATGACTCAAAGAGCAGATAAGATCGATCCATAAATTAGTATTTCCTCCGGTATGGCAGCTCGCATCGATATTCCTTCGAAGCACTTCTTAGCAGTTACTCCTACAACAGTTTTGTTGCTTCAAACGTCACATTCGGAAGAAATATACGTGTCTTGCTAACAACTGAGTGACATTCATCTGTTGTCTCCCGCTTTGACTCAAAGAGCAGATAAGATCGATCCATAAATTAGAATTTCCTCCGGTATGGCAGCTCGCATCGATATTCCTTCGAAGCACTTCTTAGCAGTTACTCCTACAACAATTTTGTTGCTTCAAATGTCACATTCGGAAGAAATATACGTGTCTTGCTAACAACTGAGTGACATTCATCTGTTGTCTCCCGCTAATTCAAGTTCATCTCCGAGATTCCTGAAACCACCTGAGTTTTCTTTTGACTTTTAAACTATTCAAAATCAGTGACTACTTTCCCCCAACTTAGTCTTCAGTCCAGCCTTGTTGGTCGTTCAAGTTGGAAAATTTTCATTTGGTCACACAAACTGTTTCATCCTCTTTTATTTGTGCTCGTAGAAAGTGAAAACAATTCAGCCATGACGATTTCACTTCTCGTGGGGTTGTTGATGTTCACGATCACATCTGTTGCCTCTACAATGGAAATTGACCAAGCCCTGCTGCCTATATGGATTCAATGTGACATTCACATTTTGTCTCACGGATGCTCAAACCAAAACGACGTTCTTCCCTTCTGCAGGAATGCCGTTGATCATGAACTCGTGGATCTTGCAATGAGAAAGCTCAGTTCTCGAGGTTTGCCCTATCGGTTCACCATGTTACCATGCCAAGATATTTTCAACTTCATGAGCAACTCAGGTTTCCATAATCGACAAAATTTAAGATGTCGGACTTTTCTCTGGTCTCTCAAGCCGTATGGAGATGAGAGAAACTCTATCGATGCTCGAATTACTTGGTTCGCCTACAATACAAACTCAGCAAGGGACTTCGCAGTCGTCTTATTTCGTCAGGAAGCCAGACCCATAAACTTGATCGACTTAAATGTCCAGCCAGGGTCACAAATGGAAAACGCATTCTTTGTTGAGATCAAACAGAATACCGCAGACGTACTATCCATTGGAGTAATTCGTCGTTACTGTGACACTACTGGGCTCACTGGCATTGACTGGCTTGTGCTGGACCCTTCCACTATTAGGTGGGATTCCACGGAGTTTTTTCGACGATTCGCACCCCGGTCAATCTACTCCACAAGCTACGAGTACAACCTGAATACAGCAACTCTCAATTTAGATTTAAGCTCAGGTATTCGAGGGGAAAGTTTCGATATAATGGCCAAGTTCGCGAGAGAAATAACACCCCGAGGTATATTGGCCGGTCCAGGGCAGTCGGCCTTCGCAGAATTTCTGCGCAATCCACATAATCCAACGAAGGCATCATTGGATTCATCCGTGAACATGAAGTTGGAAGTATACTGTAGGATGGTGGAAGCTATGGAGTTGGTTGAAACTTTTTTCAACGTTTACCCTGGCACATTCTGACGTGCACTTATCAGACGGTCCTAAAGTAACCAATGGATACGCTGCAGCAGGAATTCCTTTGCATCACGTCCACGTGATAGGATTGCCAGCCGCATACTTGGCATGCGTGAACAAGGCGCGTAATCAAATAGATGTGGCGTCCTTTTTAAACCCACTTGACAAGTGGATATGGTCCTTGTCGTTCATATCATTTGGGCTGCTGGGATTATTGTTTCGCTCCCGTACTTTGTCGCCATTTTACATGCTTCTGGCTCCGGTTTTCGGGCAGAATTCTGGGATACATGTGAAAAAGTTTTCATTTTTGGCTCTCATTTGGTCCTTTTCCTGTTTTCTACTCATCAATCTGTTCTCAGGGATGATTGGAAGTTTCCTCCTGGTGCCTCCAACCAGCCCTTTTGCGGAGAACTTTGAACAACTGTACCATGAGGGGTACAAGCTCATTTTCCCGTGGGATGGTCACCCTAATCAGACGGATTTCTTTCGTAATGTTTTAAGAGCCAGTTTACTGAAATTAGGATCAGGTGACTTGGAAACCTCTGCTGCTTTGCGTCAGAAGTATAAGTTTTTGCTCAAATTGGCGGATAACATAGGAATTGTAGTAAAAACCAACACATATAATGATATCGAAGCGTTTGACAAGCAAATAGAACATGGAAAGGGTTGCACTGTCTGTAGCATAATAGAGAAGGATTATAGCTCAATTGTGGCTCAGGCGTACCCTGGTTACGTCGGTTTCCGTCCGAAGGAAAAGCTTTTCCAATTCATGGATACCTGGTTGTTTTCTGGGCCTTACCAGTCACCTCTGCAAAGAGCTTTCCGTACTTTCACGTCCACTGGTCTAAACAGCCTTTACACGGAAACGTATGCCAATGTCTTGTCTGATTTCAGAAAATCAACTTTAGGAGCGCTGATGCGACGAAATGATCCGCACCACATCGAGACTTGGTACTTTTCTGTAGGACAAGTTGAAATTCCCTACCTATTGTCGCTAAAGCATGAGCAAACCAAATTGGTGTTCTTTATGTGGACTGGGCTCACTGCACTTTCCACACTTGTTGTTCTGCTCAGCAAGATTAATGTTATGAAGGTATGGCAAATCATTCAACGATTAGTAAGGCAGATTGCCGTTGGCGGTTTGCAGTTTTTTTGTGGGTCCTTAAGAATGGGTGGCTTGGCGGATCATCTGCAGCGTCAAAAAGCACGATTGATTGAAATATTGAGGAATCTCATTAATTGATGTGTCGTTTGTCCTCAGTACCAAGAGTAATCATGGAAGTAATGATAAGCCATAGTGGTTACTACGATTGTCTTTATGATAGTGCGAACAAGCGGCCATATAACTACGAATCTAAAATAGATGATGCTGGTTCAGTTGAAAATAAATGTTCTGTGAGATCATGTAATGTAAGATGATGCACTGTAAATGATTGTGATGGATTGTAAATGTCTGTAAGATAATGCAACCTGTACGAGCAGTAAGTATCTTGTAAAAAGTGTCTGTAATAAATACTACTACACCGCTACAACCGCTGAGTAAGGCCCTTGCTTATTGCATAGTAAATCACACGTTATGGTCTACACGCTTGGATATGTCTATAGTTCAGTCTTTGATTTTAAAATGCACAGTTGGCTTTGCGTCCTTGTAACTTTGGAATTGAACGAGACTTATGAGTTGTAATCCATAGATTTTGCTTCAGGGTTATTTTTCCTTTAGAAAAGCTCCGAGGAGAGGAATATTTGCACTCATTTCCATGTCCATCAGCCAGAGGTATGTCAATAAGCTCTGAAGCACTCTTTTGATACGGACAAGAGTGTAGTACGGAAAATAATAAGCTGCTAATAAAGGCTGGTGGTACAATGTACGAATTTAAGACATAGTAAGTACACTGCTTTGTCCTTGTAATAGGGAGGAGAAGAAACTGGAAGCAAGTTATCGTATTCCAAGTGCAGAGGTAAATTGAAAGACAAATTACAGTACACAACAAACAACAAAGCTTTACTGGAAGTGAGACAACACAATACTACGTAAAGCTTAGAGTTTGTCATTTATAACGGTACCTTAGAATTCTGGAGGCTGCCGCGCTGGTGCGCTGGAGGGAGAGCAGAGACAGAGACAGACAATGACTGTGGAGCAGCACAAAAGTTAGTTAATTTTCGGCAGAGTTTTTAACACTAGTTGGAACTTAAGTTAGACTGATCTGAAGACAATTTAAATTGATATCATTAGGTAAGCAAAAAACTTTGAGTGATTTGATGTCATTGTAGAATTATAAAAGTATTTTAGTTCTGTTTCATGAAATCAATCTTCATGTAGAGGCGTTTCTGAACTCTCTGTGAGTCAGAAAAGCAAGAGCTTTCTCTTTGCGTTGTTTTACAATTTTGTGAAGCACAGACTCCCATAATGCAGTATTTGTTGTTATTAAATGCAACTTTTGTTTTTGTGTTCCAGAATTTTGTGGCGGTAGCTTTCGTACCTTGAAACTCGACTCATTCGTTGAACTGGATTTTTAACTTCTTTGATACCGAAAATGGGTCGCCCTCGTGGAGAAGTTGTGGGTTCTGAGGCTGCGTCGTTGCCGGATGACGACCAGCGAGGCAATTCCTTCAAGCGGATGAAGTATCACGAAGGAGGGTCGGAGTTTGACAAGTCTGAGGCCGCGGAGCCTGAACACCGTGAAAATGAAGGTGAATCATCACTGCCAGAGGATAAGGACGGTGGAAGTAGAAAACGAAAAGTGCCTGGAGGTCAGCCGAGGAGCTACAACGCATCACCTGAGGAAGGAGCTACTAATGCAGAAGATCAGGACCGAAGTAACACGGATTCTGTAAAGAATGAAGACCCTCAGTTCAGGAGAGAGAGGAACGACCGTGATAACGGTGGCGGCCGTGGTGGTCGTCGATACTACAATGATAGCCGTGGTCCACCTAATAGCGCACCACCTCCAGCAAACAACGATGACGATTGGGATGATGGAGTCCCTCCGAGTGTCACAGCCCCGGGAACGTTCAAGAAGCCTGATTTCCTTGGCAGCCGTCCGACCGACCAGCAGGGTCCCAATAATGGGAATGACAACAACAGATCCGATTTTGAGAGGTCCCCGAGGGATAACCGAGGTGGGTACGGAGGAGGCCGAGGTGGTAGGGGCAATCAGCCGCGACAACGACAACGGTTACGGAGGAGGTAGAGATGGAAGAAACAGTCGAGACCCCAGCACCGAAAGGTATGGAAGCATGGACCGAGATGGCCGTGGGGGTGGTCGAGGAGGAAACCGTGGCGGTGGATATGGTGACCGAGGCGATCGAGGGGGATACGGAGACCGGGGCAATAGTTACGGCGGCGGCGGAGGATATGGAGGTGGAGGAAACTACGGAGGTGGACGTTACGGATCAGAGGACTCAGGCTACAATTCTGGAGATCGTGGATACGGAGGTGGTCGTGGCGGAGGAGGCTACGGCGGCGGTCGGGGTGGACGATTCGGCTCTGAAGATCGAGGGGATCGCTATGATTCCGGAGGCGATCGCGGATACGGTGGGGGTTATGGAGGCGGAGGACGTTACGGGGACCGGGACGGTGGAAACAGCTATGGTCGAGGCGGTGGAGGAGGTCGATATGGCAATGATGGTGGAGGCTTCAGAGGGGACCGATTTGGTGGCGACGGTGGAGGTCGAAACGACGACAACTACGGCGGAGGAAGATTTGGTGGGGGCAACCGCGGCGGCCGTTTCGGTGATTCTGATGGCAATGACGGAGGATTCAAACGACCTTTCGATCGGGATGGTGGAGGTGGGGGAGGCTATGGAGGCGATCGAGGAAGTTATGGAGGAGATCGTGGAAGTTATGGAGGCGATCGAGGAGGTCATGGAGGAGATCGTGGAAGTTATGGAGGCGATCGAGGAGGTTATGGAGGCGATCGAGGAGGTAGAGGTGGATACGGAGACCGTGGCGGCCGAGGAGGCTTTGGAGGTGATCGCGGTGGCAGAGGAGGCTTTGGAGACCGTGGAAGAGGTCGTGGAAGAGGCGGTTTTGCCGGCGGGAATGACGGACCTCCACCTAATGTTCAAGTTGCCGAAGACGAGTCATGGGACTGAT
>VRMD01002675.1:0-12631 GCA_009872375.1 Sminthurides bifidus | reverse complement strand
CACCTATCATTCATCTTTGATCTTTATCTCTCAAGGCTTGCCAAAGAATTTATCTTTATCTTTCATCTTTCAAGTTGGACCTCATCTTTCAAAGCACTGGTTCGTAATAACCCGTCCTGGGCGTTGGAAATACTTTCGAGAACCTCCAGGAGTGCGGTCGGGTGCAACTTTCGCCCTGTTCGGTGAAAGTATGGGTTAAGGATCTCCGGGTTTTGGTTTGTCATTGGCTTCTGCTGAGTCTTGGTTTCTGCTTTTTTTCGTGCTTCGTTACAGGTTCTTCGTCTACAGCATCCCATATTAGGGATGAGGGATTTTTTTATTGCCTTAACGTATAAATTCTTATAACTTACCAAATAGTGAAAGGAGGAGACGTAGTCAGGATTTGGACCTCGCACATAAAGGTATGGAGCTGTCAAAGGATTTCACACCTGTTCTTGAATCACACATGGGTCTTTTAAAATTAACGTTCAGGAGTTGAAAGAAGACGTGATGAAAGAGTTAAGAGGAAGAGAAGAATTGCGACATGGGGGGCATGAATAACTTGATTTGATTACACATGATAAGTGGTATATTTCTGCTCATATTGGACGAACTGTATTTGATCTTGTGTAAGTTATTTTCTTTACCCAACTCGTCGCCAATGGTACCAAAGGAATCAGCGACCCGTGCTCCTGCCTTGGAGGAAGCCAAAAGGGTAAAACTGGCCTTGTGGTATGTCACGAACTGGCTCCAAGGTGTCGCAATATGTGGAATTGCATACGCATACGATGCTGCCGTGGTGGAAGTCCACTGGCTCACATGGCAAGCTGGCCGCGTATGCGGCAGAGACTAAAGACACAAGAAGAGGGCACCGAAACATTGTTATGGATTGAAAAAATTCAGTAATGAGTTTGAGGATCGACTTCAAAGCCAAGCCTTTCCTGTACATCGGATCTGCATCTGGAGGATGGTGGTCTGGCTGCTATTGCTTCCAGAACCAGAAACACGTCAGAGGGAAATTCCTTGTGAGCGTTCTTCAGCATGAAATTTCCAGTCAGAGTTCCAGCGTTCCTCAAAGCGGTGTTTGCAGCTCGGATTCAGTGCTTCACAATACCTTTACAGTAATCCCTATGAATAATAAAGGAGCGAAAGTTAGTTGGTAGAGGGATTACTCCAGAGATTACCTAGAGTTTCACTTATTCAGGGTGGTCGTGACTCTTGTATCACTTTCGATTTCCCAGTTCCCTGTTGTTACGTCTATAAGCAAGCACTTCCTCAGAGAGGCAGCTTGAACGGCAGTACCTAAAACGATCGCCTGGTCGTGGTTGATAGACTTGTTCAATTCCTTTTCGTTGAAGAACTCCTGCAGCAACTTCGGAATACTGGTATTCACAGTCCTAATTACAAATTCATCGTTTATTACATGATACAATCCAACACGCAGTTGCGAGTATCTTGTGCTCGTACCCTTATAAGGTTTGGCAAATTGTAGATACGATATATTGAGCGATATGGTACACTTAATACACTTCAGATAAATAAATAATTTGGTAAGGCTTACCCAAACAACGGCGTACTTAAGTTGAGCTGCAATAGATCTATGGATGGTGTGACAAACGTGTTCAACCGTATTGTGCACTAAGGTCTTCTCGGAACAGAACCTGTATAGCCAAAAAAGGTCCGTTACTAACCTTGCTAGATAATTCCAGTAGCCTATATTCCTTACCACAATGCCATACGATCAAATGCTGAAAATATTTACCTCTGCGCTAAATATTTTGTATTCATGTAAATTCATCTGCACTTCATTATTTATATTTCAATATTTGCAAATATAAAATTTAGTTGACCACAAATACTCTTTTGGAAGATTTTTTGCAATTACAAACTGCCGTATAGACATTATTAAATGAAAACAAAAGGGTGCATATTGAAATGTTGAAATATGGATTAACTTCTGACTTTACATGAGACGACATTGTCAACTGTGGCTAACCTGCTTTGTTTATTTGTATCCAATGTCTGCTTGAATGTGAGCGATAACTTGGGATGTATCTAACCAAAGCGATGGTAATGTCAGACTCGAGGGGAATTAAATTAAGCGCAGAATTGCGTGTCCGTGGTAACCGCTGGGATTGCTTGTACTATGCATTACAGATGCAGTGACGAACTATACAGTACGGATGCTGATGTATAATCATAAATAACGTTCATGAAATGATATTAATACTATAAACGTGTCTTAAAGCTATAATGAAAACGCAAATTCACTTTACAAAAGGTGAGCGTACAAAAGAACTACGTTTTGCTTCCACTGGAGAACTTGGTCGGTAAACTTTATAATCATCCACATCGTCTTCAAGAGAATTAAGAAAAGCTTTACATCACACACAAACATCTACTCAAAAGTTTCGAGGATAACACCTTCATTGTAACTGCGGCAGAACCGAAGCATTAAAAATAATTTGGCCATTGCCGTAACGAGGTGAAACTTCCGAGGCGGAGAACTCCATCTTCGCAAGACCACCCTAGAGTCCTCCTTCCAGCACTGACAACTCCGTCATAAGGGAACCATCATCAGGGCGAACACACAGACACCAATTGCGACTAGAATCCACGGGTTTCGCCTGCTAAAAAATTTAAATGTATTCTTTTTATTAGAGAACCAGTTAACTAAAGCTGATGCAGCTCCTACGATTAATTACTATCCGTAACTTAAATTCTAATTTGTAAATAGCTCCTAAGCTAAACTTTTGTATCATTTACATTGCCCACGTGAATTATCAGGATAAGAGGCTAGTCGATTGTCCTGTCAGTGGTTTGATTGCGTACTCGTTTTCTGGTTGGGTTTAAGCAATGTGTGCCCAGAAGTTTAAGTTTTCCTCCGCACATATTGCTTGAGTTCACCTCCACATTGATTTCGTTTAAGGTTAGGTAGGTTCAAACGCCCGAAGAGGTAGAAGCTGCCATATACTGGATTCAGGTTTAAAGAAAGCTAATTTTGCGTTGCTGAAGAAAAACTTGCTGAAATTACTTACCTTTCGCTTGGCGCACTGAATCGAAGCTCTGCTTCCAAAGTATAGTTTTTCAAACTAAAAATTAGGGGAGCAAGATCGGTTTGATTCCCGGTCATAATTGTTTTTTAAGTTTAATTTTAGTGGAAAATAAAGATGGAACAACTTTATTAGTCCAAAGCTTTACACGGAATGAAATGATAGAGTCAGAAAAGAGTAAATAGTGCAACAATGGATCAACGTTGCCATGCCAACATCCATATAGTTTCTTCACTAAACTACCCGACAGGGGCTTCCCTAAAAGAGTGCCTTTGACACAAGAGACTGAAATAATTAGTATTGAAACTTATAGCACTAAAGCAACTAATAGCAGATATGCTAAACTATCGGTAATAACTTGCGCATTGCTTATATTTTTATGCATATATTTACTCATTACGAGGTCGGCTTTACGGTCAGAGTAAGTCACTTTTTGGACGAAAAGTCTTAATTGGGCTCAAACCCGGATTCCCACCCGTGTTGGTATGATCTGCTCGCACATGTTTTTTTAAAAACTGGCGAGTGTAATGAATTGCATCAAAATCTCTCAAATTATCCGGTCCATTGAACTTAACTCTAACAAGACTTTCCAAGGTTTCGGATGACATACGGGACCTTTCGCGATGCTTCAATCGCGTAACGAATGTAAAACACCTCTCCGCGTCACTTGAAGTAAATGGTATCGTCAAAATAGCCGTTATGATTCTGTGGAATGACTCTTTCAACAAATTCTCAGTACTCAAAAACACTGACCAAATTTGAGTTACAGAATTCATACCCTCTAATTCCACACGACGTACTAAATCTGGAAGAACCTCTTAATAGTCGCGATTAAACTTAATGCATTCTGCATTATCCAACTTAAAAAATTCACAGATTTTGTCCATTTTGGATCTTGCAATTTGCGAAAAGCTGGGCGATTGGATCAGGCTTTCATTAAATTGACGTAAATCAAGGAAATTTATGGCATCTAACTGCTCCAAGGGAAAATACGACTTCATTTCTTTCAAAAAATTTTGATATAAACTTGAACGTGTAATGGAAATAGAGAGCTTAATATCATCGCGCCTTTTAAATTCAGTATCGTCGCATGATACTGCTTTACACGAGTCGTAATCAAGTAATGTACAACACGGCTTTTCGCAAACACCAGTGCACTTGCATGTCTTCAGAAATGCATGGATGATTCCCCTGGTTGATCCGTAAGTTTCTGTAGTGTTACCATTGTTGAATTGATCAAATTATATTTACCAAACACCGTCGATGAAGATTCCTCAAATTTCAGAGATAGCTCCTTGAATACCGACAAAAAATCAAAGAACTCATGCAAACAAACCGGAAACATTTTATCAGTGATGATGTCGAAAAGTTCTTGTGCCTTTTCCGTTTTGGAAAGTGTTTCAGTAGTTATTATTGCAGTTAAGTCGATGATCATGTTCTTGAAATTTTTCACCATAGCTGAAACCACGTGGAAATGTGATGACGCCCATCGGACCTGAGGAATAAGAGTTATAGTGTATCAGTTTTCTATCGTATACAACTAAAAAGCGAAAACTGAAAGTCATCTTTTACCCTGTAGAAAGGTTTGAAACGAACAATGTCCAACTCCACTTGATCACTTATTTCTTTATAATGCTGCGAAATTTTTAATGATGTTCCAGATAGCCAGATCACTTTTCTCAAAAACAAGCCATGAACCTTCAAAATCAGTCCACGTTCAAGGCCACCAGCTACGCGCAAATGCGGGAAGGAAATCGTCTCCGGCACGCTGGGCCTTTTTTCAGATTCGTGTTCCCTACTTTTGAAAAAAGTGCCGCAGGGACCCCAAATCAGCATTAAAGTATCCGCAGACATCCCCTTGATGTTTGGACAAAATGCTGAAGTAGGGTCCCCTCAGACTTGGTGATAGGGCAGGGGAGATTGCGCGCGTCACTGAAAGGATACCGTCTTAAGATACCCCCTCTTATGGGAGTTTAACATTAGCCAAAAGGCTCAGCTTGCCGGCGCAAATTTTTTTCGCGCAGTTGCATAGAGCTGGTGGTGCTTGTTCTTGGCCGATTTTAGTGGTTCCTTGGCTTGTTTTCGAGCAAATTTATCTGGCTATCTCGAACACTAACAAAAATTTCGGTAGCTATACGCGTTTGGTAACTACGATAACGGAAACGAGTTTCCAAACTTATGAACACCCCTGTAGGTAAGAGGGGATGCGAGCTGTATCGTTGTCCTTGTCCGCAAAGTTTTTTTTTTTAATCTGCTTAGAAAGTAGAACGGCATTGAGACGCCCCTAACTTTATAACCAATTTCAGAGTTTCAAAACTAGACTACATTTTGGTATATTTTTCTAATTCCTAGTCGCACTATGTAGGTATCGAAAGCGTAGTTTAGCCTATGGATTTATATCGCACTCGCCTTAAGTTCGATAGTTTCCTGTATTTTCACTGGGGTATACCAGAACAGTCCCATTCAAATTAAGCCAAAGCATGCAGAAGAGCAAGAGAAACTCAGTTTTTGAAATTAAAGACTCAAAACAGTTTAAAATACCCCTTTTTTGGGGAATGAAATTGCATATTTCTGCATATTTGCTTGCATATTTCCCCTCTTACGTGTATGAATAACACTGCATATTTCCGCCAAAAAAGCTGCATCAAAATCTGGGGTCTACTCATGAGTTTTATGAGATGTTCTACTTACGTCAAAATAAAATCGCATGATTTCTTCAAAATGAGGCTTTTCGATTCCTAGTAGCTGTTTAAAATCGTCTGGCGGCAGCGCCCAAAAATTAGACATCCTGCTGTTGTGGGCAGTTTGGTGAAGATTTGCGCAAGCTTCTAAGAATTCGTGCATGTCTAGCTTATCGTCCTTTTTGTATTGAAGTGTTGCGTGTAGTCTGTTGTAGAAAATCGGAGGTAAGTATCCATCATCTGTGTGTCGAGAAAGATCTTTTCCTTGATATTGCTGACATTAGCCGCCTATTAGAAAAAAATACTCTAAGTATCATGACACGAAATGAGTGTAATCAAAATTTTAATACCTTCTCTTTTGTGGACAATTTTAATGGGGGTCTTCGGTTGAAAATTACGGTCCTCAGTTGCCCTTCGACGGTCTTGAATGAATTCTGTCGCGCGTATACAACAGTTATTGCATGCAAGAACCTGCAAATACAACCAATTATTCAGATTTTAGTGCATCAATACATCCGATTATCATGTTCAGGCAAATCGAGAGTTTTGGCAAATCGATTAAAAGGAAAATTTAGCGATGGCGAAAAACCCGAAGATTGAGTTTTGGAAAATCAATTTAACAGATGATTGAGATTTGGCAAATCGATTGAACCGATGATTGAGTTGTGGCAAATCGATTTAACTGATAATTCAGTTTTGGCAAATTACTAGAGCCCATGATTGAGTTTGTGCAAATCGATTGAACCGATGATTGAGCTTTGGCGAATCCATTTGACTAATAATTGAGTTTTGGCGAATCGATAGAGCCAATGATTGAGTTTAGGCGAATCGATTGAACCGATGATTGAGTTTCGGCAAATCAATTGAACCGATGATTGAGTTTTCGCGTATCGGTTAAGCTGATGATTGAGTTTTGGCAAATCGATTTAACCGATGATTAAGTTGTGGCGAATCCGTTAAGCTGAATCGATAGAGCCAATGATTGAGTTTTGGCGAATCGATTGAACCGATGATTGAGTTGTGGCAAATCGATATAAATGATGATTGAGTTTTGGCGATACGATTGAACCGATGATTTAGTTTTGGCGAATCGATAGAGCCCATGATTGAATTTTGGCAAATCTATCAACCCGATGAATGAGTTTTGGCGAATCGATAGAGCTCATGATTTAGTTTTGGCCTATCGATAGAGCCAATGGTCGATTTTTGGCAAATCGATAGAGCCAATGGGCGATTTTTGGCAATTCGATAGAGCCAATGGTCGATTTATGGCAATTCGATAGAGCCAATGGTCGATTTTACGCAAATCGATAGAGCCCATGATTGAGTCTGAACTACGAATCATGAGCTTGAATTATCTATTAAGAGAGCACACAGGCAGAGTAAAATGAAGCTAAATTTACTGTAATGTTGAGTTTGAATAATTAATCGCGAACTTCAATGTTGAACTTAAAATAAAACAGGCATAAAATTAACATCACCAACTGTGAATCGTGTATTTCGAATTGCGTTACTTCGTTGGCTGAACTGTGAGGCAAGTAGATGAAATGTGAAACGTGATCTTTGTATCGTGTTACTTCGTTGGATAATCTTTTAAGCGAGTGTATGAGGAGAGAATAATTTAGGAACTGAACTTTCGTGCTGTGTTAAAACTCGAGGAATTATAAATCGGAACTTATGCTGAAGTATAATAATTTTAACCAAGGCCTTAAGGCTACATATTTAACACGAATCAAGTTCAAGATTCACAGTTCAGCAAAAGCAAAACAGGAATCAAGATCACGATTCAAAGTTCAGCCGTTAATAGTTCAACTGAGATTTACTCGATTCAAAGTTCAATGCATAATGTAACGCAATTTAAGTTCAAGAATCAGAGTTCAGTACTGCAAATAACACGATTCAAGTTCGCGATTCATAGTTCATGTATGTGAATTTAACCGTTCATAGTTCCAAGGTTAAAATGACAACTCACGAAGTGTACATGTAAATTAATTAATTATTATCCTTACCTCATCTGGGATCGCGTCTTCCAGTCTAAGTATGTTGTTTCGGTGTATTCGAAATGCTTCCTCCAAAATCAAAAGGCCACCCCTGTCGCGCAGTATTCTTCTGTAATTAAAGCCTCTAAAATCTTTGCCACAAACAAAACACGCGTTTTCCTGCATTCCTTCTTCTATTTGTTCTTGTTCCATTTGTTCCTCCATATTTGAACAACTTGTGACGGTTATTACTCATAATTCAAAATTGCTAATTTTTGACGAATGATGAGAGAGTAATGGCCAATTTTAAGTCTCAAGTATGTAGCACCGAAAGTTATAAACTGGTCACCGGGGTATAAATTATCTTTTGATATTGTCAAATACTTTTTAAACAGTTGAAAAACTTTTTTCCATTTTCAAACACAGCACAAATGTTCCTGGGAACTTAATTGAGGAATTAGCAAGCGTTTTGTCTCAATTTGATGCTCTGATTTATCGGTATGAATTGTACGGTTCTAATTATTTCAATTCTAATTATTATCAACGGCCGTCTGAGATATTCAAGATCCAGATTGAAAATGACTTATGAAATGAAATGAATTATACAAGAACGCGTTTCAATAAAAAATCAATAGTGCAGCCAGCATCATCAAGCGATTAAGCGTCGCAGAAAGTATGTATGTGTAGATTCGCAACTTTTCCATGGCGCCCAAACAAACGATTGTTTAAATTAGCATTGCAAAACTCGAGGCCTGTTTTTTGTAATGCTATACCGGCCATGTCCTTTCTCCATGCCTGTTCGTGCACCTCTGTCAATTTGTAAGGTACGGTTTTCTTCAGCAGTGCCGTTAATGGACTTGACGTTTGGCTACATTTGTAGATGTCCAATGACACCGTATGTTTGTTTCAGTTATTTTGCTGTTCTAGGCTTTGGCAGTCTACGAATAAATTCAACTTTATCATTAAAAGGTCTTAACCCTTCAGTTGATACGATCCTGTCTAATAATTGGTTCTTCGTAGCGCCGGTTAGTATTTTAGAACTATTTATTGGAAAACGACAGTTCTATGTTGTCTGGAGGAAATTTTCCAAATTGTAGTACTACCGATTATCTAGTCGGTAGTTCTAATTTTACTTGGAAAATTGGAGCCTCCCTGTGGAATTTAGTTCGTTTGTGTCAAACAAACCGCCAACTTTAGTAACTAAGTTTTCGTCATATTTAAAACGTCTGTCTTAAGCATGGACTCATGCTCCATAATGTGTATCTGTACTTGTTCGTTTTTCTGTTTCATTTCCAGTTGCAATTCTTAGATATTTATCGCTTTAACGTATGTAACCAGAAAACTTTGTAGATACCTAGGTCTCGGTATGATATGAAATAGCAACTTGAACGTTGTATTCTTATCCGTTGATAAATTTGCTTGCCTCATACCAAACGACAAACACGTCGATGAAGCCCCCCTGATATTTTAACCTATTTAGGCTAAATATTTACAGTTCTTGGAATGATGTCGAAATTTAAGATGCTTATTGAGCTTCCACAATCCAGAAAATATTGAAGCCCCATAAATATCTTTAGTCTAACATTAACTTAGGAGCATTAAAATTTATGACGGTTTCATTTTTTTAGATGTTGATATCTGCGGCCATACATACGAGTGCCGTGTGTATGGCTGCCTTTTCGTTGAATTTGTTGTTTGCCACCGTAAAAATAAGAACATTCATTAGCGTTCATTAACTCGTTTTAATCTACGAGCTCCTTCCAATTTTTCCTGGGTCCGTTTCCAGCTCCTAGGATGTCTTGCGAAAAACTGTATCCAGCCTTCATAAGGGTCCCTTCAGTGATGCTCTGATCACAAGAGCGAAGTAACAGGCATTCCCACTCGCTTCAATATTGTTGAGGCCAGTAGACCACTAGTAAGGGCGAGTACGTTTTCCGACTGTTAAGGTAAGGTGTCGTATTGAAAATTTTTTCCCAGTTCACCCTGAAATTCACTCCCCAAGGGTTGTGGAATAAGCTTTTCTGAAGCCTTGCTCAAATTCTGCTATCAAAAATTAACCTGAAGTCTCGAAAGGGCTAGATTCCACCTATTATACCTTCTTTAGTCTCAGAACTAGTACTCTCCGATGATACCTAGGCGTTCCTGTTAGCCATTGCCTTTTACAATAGCTTGTGGCTATCGTTATGTTTTCGTTACTTCGTGTCGGAGCATCCAGATAAATGTATACCAGAGGGATCGGCGCCCTTGAGACACATTTTGAAAACAAACCCTTTTCTCTAAGTTCCTAATGGAGACAAGTCTTGAAGTTTTTGACCCTGACTTCACCAAGAATACGATTCATTCACAAATTATTGAGGGCATTTCGACACCACATGCTCTCTGTTAACTCCCGAGGCCAAGTTAAATCAAATAGTTAACTACTTGCAACCACCTTTAACTCTATAAATTTAGTATTAAGTCGTTTGAACGAGGAAATTTTCTGGATTGAAACGATAGTCAGAGTTGAAAATAGGCTAAACACGAGGTAGGCTTGGGAAAATTGTAAAACTCAAAATATCCTCTCCCTAATAAATTTCTTCAACAATTACCGCAGCATTTAATTCAGCACCAATTTTACCAGTTGAAACCATCAAATTTCGTATCTCTCGACAGCTTTGTCCTCGAGTCGATTCTTATCGGTAACATGCCAGAACTCGATCAACAATCTATCCTCCATACAAATTCGGCTAACTTAGACGGCCAACTGTTCCCCTTAGCGCGTTTGAGAAACGTTTATACTTTAGAGCATCTAAGAGAATTCGTGGACTGGCACAGTGAGAACTTCAGTTTCCTAAACTATCTCTCCTATCTCTAACATCCATCTTCAGTTTCAGCACCTGTGGCCAGTGCAGGTTTAGTTCCTTCTCCTTCGGAAGCTAAATCAGAACACCCCACTTGACTTTCACTACAAAATCCACGGTGAACTAGATTGGGGAATCCAGTTTTGTAGCCAAGAAGCTATCTCACAAATTAAACACAAATTACTCCATTTAATTATTTCCCCAAGCATCAGCTTTACGTGAAGTTGACTCGACAAAACCGATTCAGCGAGCAGTATAAAGTAATACAGCAGACGCTCTTTACTGTGTACGGCTGTTCAAAATCTCAAGCACGGTTAGAAGCTGATTGGTATCAGTACAAGCAATGCAACCGCATAGCTGTTTACCGAGCTGAATTCCTCCCTTTTGAATTGTTCATTTGCCATCCCCGTTTTCAATTCAAATAATTACATGGCCTATTTTATTTTCATCATCGGACTTCACTGCGATCTTTTTGTAAAATTACAAATCGACATTAAATCTGATTGGACTCAAAGTCCAAATGTTGTAAACCCGTTTGCAGCAACCCTTTCTAAAAATGATTTGAAAATGGCAAAGCCTATGATCCTTCCAGAGATTAGATCGGAGTTACATAAATCCGCTATTAAGGAGACATCATACGTAGTATCTGAACTTTTCTATCCGTGAAATGAGGCAAAACCCAGATTCGAGTGTCTAAATCTGGCGTTACGAACGCATGCAGAGAGGTAAGTAGAGGAAGAAGTGTGTTTTTCACCCTAATGGCTCCGCCTTTACCTAGGTTCTGCAACTCTAAAACGTGAACTTTCAAACGTTTTCATGGAATATGAGATCACGAGGGTATAAAAAAGATTGAATCGATTGCAGCAAATCCACAACTCAGTCACATTATTGATAGAGATAAACAGTAGCTTTTCTGATGTGGACTTAATTGTAATAAAGAAAAACGTAGCAAAAGCATAACAAACAAACTCTCCGACGATATTGTAATAATCCGCACCATTAATGTACCGTGGACCTACCATGGCCACAATTACTTTCTCGAAGAGTCTTATCTTTAAAAAACCCGTACATACTAGAACTAGCGCTAGAATAAATATTAGACTGAAACATGGGTGGTAAAATCCAAATGAAATGCGAACAGGTATAAAATCTATTATTTCGGCATGAATATTCCGAATGAAATTAAACACTCAAATGAGCTTCTTTTGAAAAATTAAATAAATCGTGGTCTAATAAATCCATTGTTGAGCAGAAAGTGTTTGGTAAGTCCAAAACAAGTGGTCCAAACTTCGGCTTATGTTATGGTTGGAATGAATGCAGCCAGATTAAAACTTAGCCAAGTCGCACAAATAACGATCGAATTATTTCACAATTAAACTTATTTACTCTGGCAGCATCTTAGTTTGAAAGAATATATCATAATACAATGCTTTTAGATGCTTTTAGTTTTAGCAATATAGTCTTCACTTAAATAATAATCCACTGCTCCAAAAAAAGATCACTTGGTTATTTTCACAAACACGATTCTTTTGTAGTAAAGGAGCTAAGTATGTTCCCTGACTGAATTTAAGTCGCTGTTTACGCACCTTATCCGAGATGTATATAATATAATACATTATTAGCTTCGCACAATTTACCTCTGACAAAGGAAACACTTTCTTGTTCGCATTCAAAACAACTTCAGATAATGCAAGTAAACAAGGACTGCTTACAATTTTCAACACTTTTCGCTGCTGTATATTCGGTAATTTAGAAAAGAAAGACAAAAAATCAAATTGCTGCTTAAAATTCAACATGATGTCGTTCTGAAGAGCTCGTGAAAGCAACTAGCTGATGTTACATGGAAAACGTCACTTTATCATGCAAAAAACTGTAAAAATCCCATCACCACATTTTTTTGTGTATTTTTTACCCTCAAAAGACTTATTAAACTACCACAAAAGTTCAAATAAATCCATCACCTAATCATCCAACATGAACCTCTTTAGCATGTCAGAAACCTTCCGTTCACGCCTTTCCTTAATACGAGAGCTGCGGCGGATATTGAATTTCTTTTTATGCTCTCGTGCACCTTCCCGTAAACACATCTCTAATTCTCC
>VRMD01002674.1:0-12633 GCA_009872375.1 Sminthurides bifidus | reverse complement strand
AAAAATCTCTTCTTAGCACGTCATCATGTTCAGCACCGCTAATACGCACATTGAAAGAAACTTTTTTAAGGAAGTTACAGCTCAATTTGCTCCGTTTCCAGATCCGTCCGTACTCCCATCAACCTTATTCCATTAAGATGGAAGGAAAGTTCCCTTAGACGAGTTTCCTCTTTCAATATATTTTCTGGCTGCAATCTGTAATTTACAGTTCCTCAAATATACGTGGTGCAAGATTCATTTGAATGCATGTTATAAATCTTTGAGAAATCTTTCCGCACTTTCACCACTCTCTCTGACTTGAGAGAGAAAAGCGTATGGTGTGCTGCCCTTGGGAAGCAAAGTAACTTTCTCGCATGTATCCCATTCACAGAATTACCTGTTAGGCACACAATTTGGAATATGATGGTAATTTAGTGTTTGATTGGCGTTAAAAATTGAAAAACTTCCTTCCGCGTACATACAGGCCTGGCGGTGGAAGGAGACCGGCTGACTGAGAGTTTAAGAACAAGTTGCGTATGTGGATGTGTACATGTGGATTATTTTCGTTTTTGCAGAGAATCCTCATGGCGCTGAACTCAATTACACGGACGGCAACCGCGGTTTCGTGCCCAACGGTAGTAGTAATTCCTTTAGCGGTCAAGCGTCGGCGAACGGAGGAGCTGTTCCACTACCAACATCAGCACCAAATGGCAACAACCCAGCTGCGGGTGGGGGAGGAGTGCCGCAGGGTCACAACCCCAAGAACCCAATCTTTGTCCCCTCACCAGTGAGCTCGAAGGGTTCCGGCACGCTGTACAACATGGATCAGTTGACGAACAACATCGCTATTCCTAAACACACACTGCCTAATCCTAGTAATCTTGCGACGTCAAGAAGCACCATCACTGACGACAACAGTGATATGTATTCTGAAACTAGTCATGGTACTGGAGACGACAGGGATAGCCATCATGACCGTTACGGCCCAGGCAACAGCGGTTCTTCCAACCATCTGGACGATAACCGAGGGGAAGGGAACAATCCGTACGCCTATGAAGAAGAGGATGTTGGCGAATCGGATTCCGCAAGAAATTACATGGGTTCCTCAGATCCTCAAGGGAAGAGGGGAATATGGAAGGGCGACGGGAGTCAAAGTGGTCAAGATGACTCGAGGCACGAGAGTGGTAAGGATGATATTTGTGTGCTTCGTTTTCTCCAGTAATTATTGCCCATAGGTACACTATTCTCATATGTTGCTCACCAATTCTGTTGATGCGAGGGCTCGTGAACTTCCCTTCCAATCGAATTTCGGTAGCAGATACTAGAAATGTTTGTTGGTTACCGAAGCGTGATATTATTTTTACGCAGACTTTGGAGAACAAGTAGTTTTTGGCCTTGATAAAGTGCGATGGGAATGTGCAAAAGCTCAGCCAGGATTTGATTCTGTGTGTGTGAATTTGTAATGCGGAATATCCGCGGAAAGATTCCATGTCCTGTTATAAAGTAGAGATTCTAGGAATTCCTTTTATTCCGTTCATTGTTCTATCAGCCCATCGAATTTCGAGGAAAAGGTCTAGTATATATGAATATTAGCTACCAGGGCGGCAGTGATTGAGCCTTACCGTTCTTCCTCGTGTGCCCCCACTGATTACTCTGGTTGCCAACAATGCTGTCAGTGTGTGGCAGGAAGAAAGAAAGAGAGTCTTGATTATTCCCATTCTTTGCAACTTTCATCATAATAATCAAGCTATTCTAACCCCTCATTTGAAATCTGAGCTGAAATCATCATCTACCTATTAGAATTAGAGCAGCTATATGTAATTCGACTCAAAGGCAGCTTTTGTTACCACATGAATGGAATTGATCAGAATCTCGTAATCATGTTGTGCAGAATCATTCTCTGCTTGCGCATCCTCTCTAATCCTTTGTCTTATTGAAAATCTTTGGTGTTTTCATCCCTAGGTCTGAAGTACATTGTTTGTGATGCCCTATGTGGAGCCTGGAAGCACCAATGCAAACTAATGGGAATCTTATTTTCCATCACAAGTGTCCTCAGCCTTTTGTTTGCCTTCGCAGTTCTCTTCTCTCTGCAGTTCCAACTCAGAGGTAAGTTTTTGCTTTTTTTTAAACAATCGTAACATGGTGCTCCATGAGGCAGACGAATGTGCTAAAAAGGTATTTTCTCCTAGCTATTCGTCAACCTCATTTCGAAAGTTGAAACTGCGTTCTTAGCTATGTATTCACAAGCAACTCTAAAGTGCCCTCAGTAAAGGCTGTCAGTTCGGGTATAAGCATATGAGCGTGATGAATTCCCTGTGGTTTACTTATTTCGGCAACAGTTCTTGAACAGCTTTTGTTCAAACCGGAATAGAAGAGGCTTATTAGGCGTAGGCTTGCTTCAAGGTCTTGGGAAGCATAGAGCTTTCTTCGCCAGTTTATTAGAGAAAGTATTGCATTTTCCCGTCATTGTGTTTGCGGCTCATCCCTTTTCTTTCACAGTAACAAAAAAGCCTTGCCAATTGTCGTTTGTTATCGAGGATCCCTCCCCGTAGTTGTTTATTTGTGAAATGTGCTCTGGCAACGGCTGTTTATTTCGTCGAGTAAATTTTTTCCTCCTTCCAACTTGTTTACGGAGCGTCGATTCCAATTCGGTTTTTCCTAGTAAACCTTTCACCTAAAAGAGCTAGTAAATGTAATATAGGACTTGCCCGGATTTATGAGATCTCCGAGCAGAATAGCGTGAGAGATTTTCAAAAATCAATATCCCATGGAATTGAATCAGATTCAAGTTAATGCTTTTTTGGATTTTTACACAACCGCACGGATTCTGGATTCAGTTGAAGCGGATTGGATGAAACCACACTTGCTTTTTTTCTGTTTGCGAAAGCATTTGGGTGCAATGCACAGATGGTATTGGCAATGTGTACAATGCAAGGCGTGAGAAATATTAATCAACTTGTGCTTGTTTGGTGTGACAGATTTCCTACCTTTTTCAATCATCCTGCTGCTACTCTTTGCGACCTCGGCGTCACGAGCTTTTATACTCCTGTCAGAGTCATTCTGCTCGCCAGTAACAAGACCATCATGGCTGCCCATAGTGTCCACATTACCACCAGCGTTCTTCACCATCGCAATTTTAGTGGCCCTGCGCTTAGCTCGGTTCCCCTTCCCGTTTGTGAAATCCTACACGCTGTCATCCTACATAATTCTAGTGGTGTCGCTGCTAGCGCTTCTACCCCCCTTGGCCCTCTCTGTGGCGGCGCACTTTCACCCTCCCAGCCACGCAATATTGACGCAAGCAGCGTGGATAAGTTCGCATGTGGTCGTGGCGCTTGTGTCACTGGTGTACTTGTCCAAATTTTGGCCCTTTTACGCCAGTGTGTCGAATGAGCGGAATGGATCTTCGCCGCAAATCAATTCTGGTGCTCCATCCAATTGCCTTGCTGGACTCAACGGCAGTGCAAATGGCAACTACCCTCTAGGCAACAGTTCAAACAACTTAAGCTCAGGCCTCAAGAAACGAGCGTTCATCGTGCACTGGGGCTGTCTACAAGCCAGAGCTATGTTTGGAGTAGCTCTCTTCGTCCTAAGTCTTTCTACCATGATAATTATCTCCGTGTCTCTGGTAAGTCGGTGTACTCACTACTTCCTCTTCTGTTTGTTAACTCGAGCACTAAGGAGCGGCATGTAAGAACCTTATGTAGTCCCAGGAAAGTAAACAAAGCCGAGTCCTCGCAACCGCTAAATCCGTAGTACGGGTGAAAATCCCACCACCTCCCCTTTCGCCGGAGAGCATGTACAAAATCGCGCGGGTAAGCCCACGCTTTGCGAATCCCACCCCCGCCCGTATCTCTTTACACACGGAGTTAATTCTCCAGCACTCCATCACTATCAACATTGGTATTTTTTCAGTCGAACCAGTTCTCAAACGAATCATTGATTCTCGACCCACTTTATCTGTTCTTCTGTTTAATCTAGTGGAGGATGTAGGAACATGTGCTTCCTCCAATCTCCGTTTCACATAGCTCCCGTATTGACTTTCGCTCCTTCTCACTGTCTGCTCCAGTATGTGCAAGCTTGCATTTCGGCCAATTTTCTCCGCTAGTTTCCGCAAGAGCTGCACTGGCCATCAATTTGGTTTTTCCGCTGATAAGTATCCCGCAGCGGTCTCTGTCCTTGGCACTGGCATTGTCTTCCTTCCTCCTCTGGTTAATTTAGGTTTCCCACGATGTACATTACTGTGATATGGTCCCAGAATTTCATCTCCTGCGTAACCCCCGTCACTACGGACTTGTATCTCTCGGCTGCGTTTTCTTGTCCGAACTTGCTGCCTCAGTCATTTTTAACGAGATTTTGTTCGCAAGTGGATTTCGTGTCAAATCCCCCGGAACCGTCCTGACCCCGTCTCTCCTAGTTGTATCTCGAATTAATTTCCAGTTAAGACATCTTGTACGTCACTCATGCGCTTAAAACCGTCTTTTTCTTTTACAGAACCGGGGAGAATGCGAGTCTTCGTCGACATGGACGGGCTGGGTCCTTAGTTTGTGCGCTAGAATGTTAGAGTTCGCGATAGTCATATTACTTCTTCTTATAACTATTTCTTCTGCGGATGTCCGCTTTCTAAGGTAAGGAAACGCATGCACACATATTCTTTAGAGTCTTAATGTTTGTGCGCTAGAATGTTAGAGTTCGCGATAGTCATATTACTTCTTCTTATAACTATTTCTTCTGCGGATGTCCGCTTTCTAAGGTAAGGAAACGCATGCACACATATATTCTTTAGAGTCTTAAGCAGTTTTTCTTTGCATTTGGGCTCCACAACATGTGAAAGTGGCAGCAAGGCTTGATCATACATGTGGACGGGTGCACATGTTCCCTTTCCCAATTTGTTTTTACTAACAGCTAGCATGTATGCGATTTTTTCCAGCAGACTTACTAGAGTCCCGACAAACAAGAGCAATGTAGGTTTGATGAACGCTGATATTTTTCCTACGATGGTATCATCAAACACAGCAGTTCAAAGGTGCATTCCTATGTACAGGTGAGTATTTGTTTGTTTTCCAAGCGTTCCTTCCAAGCAGTTGAATTTTGCAGTTGAGTAGAGTATAAATTGAAGCTTACACAGCCATTGAGAATGCCCTCCTGATTCTAGAAGGGTCTTTTGAAGGAAATAAGTTCTTTCATGTACATATGTCTTGCCGATTAGCTTTCCAAATGTCCAGTTTGAACTCAGCCTCTACGTGAGTTCAGTGACTGTAGAGGAGCTAGAATTTTATGCTCGTGATTAAATGGATGCAGAATATGGAGCACGTGCCTCTGAAGGAGCGGAAACTGGCTGAGCTGTTAGGCAATGTATTCGCGTAATTGGATTTCGGTGAAGAGAGTGAGTAAAGTATTCATTGGGTATTTCAGTTCAAATGCTCGGACGGATGTGATGATGTTAGGTCAGACGGAGAGCCGCTCCTCCCTCCGTGGTAAAACTTTTGGAGAACGGGCATTACCAGGTACGCTGAGATGTTTTATTTGTAAACTTTTTTGCTTCGGCTGCATTTCCGGCACGATGATTTTGCGTGAACAAAACGCCATTTCAACTCTTGTATGCGGAAGCAATTGAACCTTTTACTGCGAGTGCTGCTCTAAAATGCATTCACTCCTTTTATTCGGATGGACTGCGTGGCTTTGTTGTTCTCGAGGCAGCGGAAGGTGATGATGGCGTATACATTTTTTAGGTGAAAGACTAGGCGAGTACCGCTCTTCCGTGGGTCGGGGTTTACCCCTTCGTCTTGGAAATGGTCCTTCGCAGTCGTTACCGGGAACTCCAATTGATGGATTTCCGCAAGGATTACGGCTTCCAGAGCCAGCACCTGCAAGTCTTTTAGTTACAAAAGTAGTTTTCGGAACTCCAGCAGTGAGCCGGGAGGTGAACTTGAATCACCAGCATGAGAACCCGCTCTTGTGTACGGGAGAATCTTCCAAGGATGACCGAGAGACGAATAACATTTACGCCAGCCTAGAGAGCGTGAAGATTGCCTCGATGGTCAACGCCGGCTCGTCCACTGGCTCGAATCACAGTGGATCCGACCGCGTTCTTCTATCAGCTCCAAGGGACTACATTTACTCAATTTCTAGAGATTTAACGAAGACTATTGATTCTATTTACGACACCTCCAGACCTCGGAGTAATAATCTTGCTCACACTATTGGTTAGAATTATTTTTTTTTTGTTTTGCTTCTTTCTTACTACATTTGATTTCTATTGTTGAAACTTAAGTTGCTCGTTTAAGAACTGTACTAGAGACTCTTGTTTGATTGAAAAGACGATTTATAAGACGCATTCGTTTTGACTTGCAAAGAAGCCAACGAATAACGATACTTAGTGAACAGTAGTCGCATCTCCTCGTAGAGACGTTTCCTTTCCCACCGCTGGATGATGATGATAATGATGCAAGGGATGAGAATGGGACACTGCGACAAAGACTCATGGGTTTAATTGCTGTTTTTCTTTTTACAGAAGCTTTATGCCCCCCTTTGGCACATACTATAGAACAAATCGGCTCCATCCCGAATTTAAATGGAGTCCACACTAATCGCAGTGGTGGCGGAGGAGGAGGACATTTCACCATGCATCCGCACGCTTTTAATTCCCACACCGGAAATAACGGTGGCTTCACCCCAGGAAGGACTGATTTGGCTAGGACCATAGACCGTATTCGTTATGCAGCATCGGCTGTACCGTCAGCAGCGATGCAGACGACTCCAAACGGGAGTCACCCGGGTAGAAACTTCGTTCTTCAATTAGGCCAGACTTCAGGGCACGGAGGAGGCGGTGCGCAACATTTGGCGGGTGTCGGTAATCCCCCTCCGTATTGTTCCAGTGAATCCAGTCACGATGTCACACCTGACTCCGGCATTGTGTCTGATATTCATTCCAAAACGGGACGAGCCGACATTCCAGAAGTAGTCTACGCAAGGTAAGCTCCTGCTATATTATCAATCTATTTTATGATTAGTTCTCCCGTAGAGCTTTTTTAGCCCCGGCCAACATCTCTATTTTCACACCATGTATTTCCTGCTGTTGCTCATCTTCTTTTTATGCAACAACTCTGAACGGTCTTTTCTCTGCCTATCTCACCCTCCTACACTGTCTCTCTATTCTGCTCCCTTTCTCCCTTTTTTGTTAGGCTGTAAAAGCTCTCTCCTGTTTATGAGTCATGAATTTTTTCCAAAAAAATTCTATTCTCGCGGACGATTCTTCTTCAGTACCTTGGCAAAACTTGTGATGTAACTCCGGAAGGAGGCTTAATAAGTTTGGAGGCCCACAGTGCCTTCTTTTCTGGGTTAAAAGCTTTAATAGGCGTGAGACTGACGGCTTTGTTGTTCTCACCTTACGATATTTTTATGTCTTTTGCAGAGAGTATCGGCCGAATTCCGTGGAAGACATTCGACGTCTCCCCATGCTCCCAATTACGAAACAGTATCGAACGGCAGTTCCTGGTTCGACCCCTTTGTATGACAGGACGCCGACCTCTCCCGTGAATCCCTCATCTGCCTCCTCACCAGGAATGCAACCTGGCACATCCCCACAGTACATGTCGACGCCTAATGCAAACAATTCGTCAATCGTTGGTCGCGTCGAGCATCTCCTCAATCAGACAGAGCATATTTTGTCAAGGACTGAGTCATTGGACGGCAACTCGAACTCTGCAGGTCTTCAAAGACTTTTATGTCACAAAGAGCAGCTGGAGCACGTGGAAAAGCTGCTGGCTCAAGCGGAATATGCAATCTGGCTCGAGAAGCGTAATTGTGCTCAGCAAGTTAGTCATTCCAGCCCCGCCGAATCCCCATCTTCCTACGTGTATAGTCAACAACGAGGAAGTAACCCCGTGTCGCCCATGGGTCAGCCTGTAAATCCGAATTCATCCTCCAGTTCTAGTTCGTCCGCCTCCTTCGCCCAACACAATGCCAGCAGTGCCAATACCCCTAATTCGAACTCGGCCAGTTCTACAAACCTAGGAAAACTGAATGGGTCAGCCATGATGAAAGGTCACGTGGCTTCTACCGCCTCCCAGCCTTCGCCAAACAGTCAGCAAGTTAACGGTAACGGTCACTACGCCAAAAAAATGTCGAAGCAACTGGAAGAAGAAAGTGTCGTTTAAGTTAAGGCTCCGCTAAAATACTGTGAGATCAGTATAGTGCTACAGTATAGTGTTCCGTTTGTTTCTCTTACATAAATTTCTCGTTGTCTTTGTATCCTAAACTTTTCCAGTGTCAGACAGACAGGCACATGAGCTTCAGACGGATCTCTCATCTCAGAATCCGTACAACCTCTCAATCTCCATACAGCTTTTATCTTATTCATGTCGGCAGTACGGGAAGAAACCACCCGTCCCATCTTTCCAACTTCCTATTTTGTGACAGACGGCCTCCTCTCAAAAATACACCGATGTTTTAACCAAGATCCCGCAAGCTTTCCCTGTTCAGGAGAAATCCGGCAAACTTTCTCTCACATGCACTGTGAAACTTTTCTAAAGCCGTCAACTCCATTTGAATTCATAGCCACAGCTTCTGCCCACTCTCTTTCCCAGCCTCTCGTTCTCATCCTTCAGAGATTCAGATCGGGAAATTCACAACCACCTTTTCTATCAATAGCCCAATTACAAGCCTACCATTTAATGTTTTTTCCTACATAGTTCCAATGCCTATTAAGCTTTCATCTACATCTCAAGCCCTTCCGGCGAGTTGTTCCAAAATAAGTATTTACTTTCTCCAGCCTCTCTAGCTAGTTTCTTTTACTTTTTTCCTCTTCTCAACCTGGTTCGCCTAAATATCAAGCTCTATTGCTCAAGATGTACTTTCCTCTTCTTCTAGCCTAGTTTCTAAACGATTGCCCCTCCAATTCTCGCAATTGGAACTCCTGTCTATTGCGATTATGACTGTTAGTAACGATGTTTCTGCTCTCAAGTTCTCTTACCTGATGTACAACCCTCCTACCCTCTGTAGTGCCCCCGTAGCCCAGTTCTAATTTTACCATATTATTATTGCATGCAATGAGTTGCAGTGCTCCTTCGCTACTGTAGGGAAGCTGAGTCAGTTAAGTTTTAATTGTCGATTCGCTGCCATCGATTTGCCTATAGGATTATAGCCATATGATTTGACAAGTTAGAAGGATTGTCAAGAAAAGGAAATGAAGTAGCAGAAATCTCGTTATTATTAAGTACCACTTTTGTTTTATTTGTTGTTCATAGTGTGCAAATGTATTGTGTACATACCGAGATTATTTAACTTGTACAGCCGTGTATAAATATTGTAGTTAGGATGACCTCCCTCCTTAAAAGAGTTGGTAGTACAGAAGTCGGGATTTTGCTACGTAATAATTGCCTGGTATATATGAATTATGGAATATATACTCACCCGTATAACTTGATACTTTAAGTGAAAGTACCGTGATTGCTCCGTTCAGTGTTTTGTATTTTTTCACGCAACAACTTTTTTGTTATTTAATTTCTCAATTACGACCTGATTGATTAATATTTTTTATTTAACTCGTAGTTGTTCCTCATACAGCTCGTGAACGTCGCTCGTACTTATATATTATGCAATATATAATATAAATATAGGACTGCGTATAAATTATATATGTTTGAGACTATATACTTGAAATCCGTGTGTCATCTACCAATCATACAAGACTTGCAATAAACTAAGACATAAATGTTTCTTAGAAATCGACAATCGCCATATCACCTGCAACGTCATTCCTCTGGGTTTTTTTATCAGCACTAGAATTACCTATGCTACAAAAAGCTTGTGGTGCACAGCACGAGCTTTCCTCTCTCATCCTTCCCATGGTTGTCTGACAACATCAGTGCCGCCACTTCATCCTCGCATAACCTGATTACCTGTGAGCAGAATTAATTATCGCTCCTCTTAATTAGCTAAAACACAAGTTTTACTCTTTGTTCATATCCAGCAGCGCATTTGCTTCCAGTTGCTACTACCCCGTCTGCACCACGGGTAACACGCCAACTTGTGTTGCTTTCAGAGCTTTTTACGAGGATTACACTGCATGCAATGTTCATCTCAGACGAATCGTACATTCTTTTAGACTTTTCAGTACACATAATCAAGTGAGGAGCTGGAGCCGAAAATGTCAATCTGGCTTCCCAATGTTGTTTCATGCTTCACGAGAGTTGATTGGAGCAAGTTCTTCAGCTCGCAAAAGCTTCTAGTATGACCGTATTTCTGAATCAGGTTTGAGTTCCTTCAGAAAGCTGATGACGAAGGCGTTCGGACAATTCACCCGCTTTGGGTTCAAGTCTTCCTGGACTGGTGAATTCGGTGCAAAGGATGTTGAACGTCAAAAAGGCAGCTGAATGTTTTGAAAAACCACAGTGTTCTGATAGTATTTTCTCTTAACTATTATGAAACTTTTAAACGAAGGAGTCATAGAGCCATAGAAAGCTGTCGGTGACTTCCTCGAATAGAAGTGTTGCAATATTTATATTTTCGACTATATGATCACAGAAATAAGTTTTTTTTATTAAACTATGGAGCTAAAAAACGGTGTTCATTATCAAAATGTTCTCACCCTTTCAACGCCGTATAATTTCGTCGAAACTTCCTCATCCTTTCTTTCTTGAAGGAACAATGCGCTTTTGAGTTTTTCATCCCCCTGCTCTGGTGCAATGAGCGTAGGAGCCTCAGCGACTTATAATGGCAGGATGATGTTGTTTCCAGATTTTCTTTCCACAGGAGATAAATGATATGCTCACGATTTTTCATCCTTTAACTGACTTTATCCTTGGCAACAATTCATTGAGGAATTTTCCAAGCCTTCATTTACTCATCATCCCCGGTAATGTTGACAGATACGGCTTTTCCTGGAACCATGATGAGATAAATTTGTCATAATAATCGCATGTCGTCCGCCTCTCTACCAGCGACATGCATGCAGTGAAATCTCTGTCAGCTTTTCCTTTTGCACCTTCCTCTTTCGGCGGCCACAGGCTCAACTCTCCGTATTAGTCCAAGAGACGGGGGAGCTCAGAATTATTGCTACTGCTGAGTCTTTGTATGAAATTGCTGCAATCATAATTCCCAATTCATAAATTTCTCCTCCACCCAATCCTCTTAAAAGGTCAGTAACTCCAGCTCCACCTGTCGGTCCGTCTGACTTCCGCCTTGTTCACATCCGATGGATGTGACTGCATCAAGAACTGAAGAGAACACGTGCTTTATCTCAGCCTATTTCTTTCCCTTCTTCATGCATTCTCTTCATGTCCTTTAGTGAGGAAACAAATTTTTCTTGATCATGAGTAGCTTTTCCTGATCCGGAGGGATCAAACGGCGGTTCTCCCACCCTGCTCGATAGTTAACACCCTGGTTTTCTCTATATCCTCCTTAATTTTCTTTTCCTCTGCCCCGCTCATCACTCTCTCTTGTCTGTCTGTCACCTCGATAGTATTTACCGGGCAATTCTCCCATCCTGCATTCCATCCTATTCTCTGTCATTAGCTTCCTATTGGTTCTGTCTATCCTTTTAATTTCTCTCCCTCGCCTCCCTCTTTCTCTTTTCGGACAACGTGCAATCTGATTTTATTGCATCAAGTAGTTATATATATGCCGCTGGCTGTGAAAATATCCGGCCGTGATCGCGATCAAAACGTGCAGTTTTCTCTCCTCTCTCTCCTGATCCCTTGAGCCGTTTCATCCAGTAGCGAAAGCCATTTCCCCTTTATAACCAACTTAACCTGGCCCTATCATTCATACTCTCCCCATGTCACCTTCAGTCAGCCGTTTGAGCTGAATAAATACAAACGTTTGCATCCGCGGCTTTCTCTCCACAAAAATCATTTTTCCTCCCAGCAAACGACGCTTTCTTTCAATCCACCTTCAGCTTTCTTTACCCCCTTTCTACGTGATGTTCTTACAGACGACCCCCTGCCCGGATGTCACTCTAATCAGCTTCCTACAGTGTGCCGAGTTATCCCATTGTCTCTCACTGTTATGTCACTTCTCACCAATGTTCCGTCTATTGACAGGCCAAGGCCACCGATCACATCTGACGCCATCTGCGTCGTACCACAAGTAGAGCCGAATGAAGCGTCGGCGGTGCCCCTTTACTTTTTCTGTTTGCACATGTACATGCACAGAATCCTGGCTTTGATTGAGAGGCGAGTTCCCACATCTCCGAACCTGTTCCTTCATTAGTTGAGCCAGTGTCACGATTTTTGCCCACGCTTTGTTAATTTAATACTGATGATTTCTACATTCCAAGCGCCTCTTCAGTGCCTGGACTTCCGCACTCATCCAATTCGAGCCACACTACGACAACCGTGCAATGGTCGATCGCAATTGTTTAACGTTGAGATTGAGCTTTTTTATTGGAACTTGCCAAATTCCCATTGTAGGACCACTTTGACAATGGACTAGAAATGTTGTGCGTATTTTCTTCCACAACATCGGTTGCAAAAGACTCCAAAAGGAAAGTGAGGTGTCAGCCTCTATAGTCGTTATTCATTTTCTGTACGAGAGAAGACTAGCACTGATTTACGCATGTACGAATAAATGTACAGTGTCTGAGCCAATCAAGTCGGTATGGGATACATGGGTGGGTTTTTATGAAAAGGAATGCAGAAATTCCCTTCTTTTCCA